>PXIH01S0005081.1:0-24631 GCA_003024985.2 Euperipatoides rowelli | reverse complement strand
CATCTAGGACGGATACACAAGAAAATTTGTTTTTTAAAAATATAATTAATAAAGTAGGTGAATCGGTAAATGTTATGGGTCTGGCAAACAATTTGTTTTTTTTAATTTCTTCGAGCTACCAAAATTGTTGTTTAAGAAATACTACGTATTTTCTAATTACAGAAAAATTAAAATTTAGAAGTTTTTTCTAGGGAGTGGGAATACTGTATTTTTTTTTATATAGAATCTAATTTTATTACAAACCATTGCGTTGAGTAGAATTGATAGATCGTAAAAATTTCAAGGATATAAAATATGGCTAATAGCCTAATAGCATACAATGTCTTTTTGACCTAATAATGATGCATCGATTAAAAATCAAATGAAATTAGCTTTTTTAAAATAAATTAGCTTTTCCGCAAACCACAACCAATAAAATAACTTTACATCAAGCAGAGCAGCAGAAGTGGAAATTGCTAAAAACTAATACCTTACCAAAAATACAAAAATATGGGTTTTATTTTGAAATTTGATCTTTAGCAATGTTGTGCTGACAGTAATAAAGGTAGTATTTTTATAAATATTTTCAGCAGTTTAAATGAGAAGGGAGCTTTTTAAATAATAAAAATATAGCTAAAAACTTTTTGTTTATCAGTAATGCAGCAATAGAATTGATTGGCCAATATGAAGTTTTTACAATGGCTAATTATTGGTCTAAATTTGTTAAAAAAAAAAAAAAAAAAAGTAAACCTTATGCAGATTTATTTTCTTTAGCCAATTTTATTATCTTGAAATAAAAATGCTAATATCATACGGGCAGCTAGTAAAATTTGACACTTCAACCAAATTTTTAAAATTTTGATCTGGACAAGTGATATAGAAATTGCACCCATTTCACCATAATATGCAATAGAATTCACATGCAAATCCTATCTTTTGATATGTAATCTCTTAAATGATTTTATTTCATTTTTCTCTGTTGTGTTACTCAACATTTTTCGTATTCCACAATACAGTAAAACCCCACTAGTCCAAATTAATATGGGCCAAGGTCAGTTCAGACTGTTAAGTTGTTCGGAGGATTGAACAGAATTTCTAAAAAAAATCATCATCTAATGGGTTGCAGGACAATAGTAGGTCTGAGAGCCAGACGTGTGTACTAGTGTCTGGATATCAGACCTATTTTTTTTTATTGCAGCCTATTAAATGATCAAAAAAATAAATTTATTTTATTTTTATGATCGGACTGGACAGACTTTCGGGGTTTGAACTGGCGGAGTTTACTGTACCTCATTATAGACTTATCAAATGCATAATTTCTTATAAATACTCCTTTTTCATCACTTGAGCACTATCAGAATATGAAACTTTGGAATTTTGAGTCCAATCGAGGCACGTCACTAGAGAACAGGCTGGACTTATTCATTATCCAAGATAAAATATTGCCCTCCCATTAAACACTCGATGTGTGTCCACTTAGAGAAATTCTCTTTCAAGATATTCAATCTCTAGAGATTAATCTATCTCTCAAGTGTTCCTTAACCATTATAATATGGATAGTGCAATAGTCTGTAATCTGACGTATGTTCAGTGAACTAACAATGAAATAGGGAAGAAACGAATATTCGGTTAGTACCGTATTCGGTAATCAGCTGGGTTTCATAGTATTCGGTCGAATATTAGTCATCTCCCTGAATATATTAAACAAGTGGGGAAGGGAGATTTTCCTTAAATAATTGTTAGAAAATAAGATGAGGTCATGCAGTATTTTAGAAAATCAAATTCCAATAGTTAGCGTACTTTTATGAATGCTTCGGGAGGGAGGTACGCCGAGCATTTTATTATGAACGCAATGCAACATACTAGATTCAAGGAAAAATTACCATGTAGTCTTTTTTAAATTTTTATCTTTAACTAAATATTTTGAATAGAATAACAATCTATTCACTAATATTTTATGAGAACTTCTAAGCAGCAGTGTCACACTTGTTCATTCTTGATTGATTCAAGAACGTAGCCTTATGTGTGGGGAGAAGAAAAAAATGATCTCCCCCCTATGGAATTGTTTAAAATCGAACATCTTTAAGGGTTGTCAATAGGTTGTTTTGACTAATAAAATAAATAGGATAGATATTCGGCAGAATATTCGGTATTCGGCCTTTGTTAATGGCCGAATGTTCGGTATCCGGCAAAATGAATAGTCATAGTAAATTAGACATTTTTAAAATTTTAATCAATATCCAACATTTTAAACATCAATACCATAGTTATATTAAAAAAAAAAAGATACATATCAAAATTAAGTCAGAATCCGTTATCTGTCCATCAACGTAATAAACGTTAGCAGTCGTCTGACAACTAAAACATACTAGCGTGTGGATTTACTAATTTTTCTTGCCGATTTTAGTATATTTCTTTACAGTCCTGACCTTACCCTAACCCTGAACCCTAGGATAATCAGCTTGAGGTGAAATAATCCTTTCAACTTACTACCGTCATCCATATGTGGGCAGAAAACGGATCTTGACCCATAATTATTTCAGGTTTATAAAGTGTATATAGTATAGCCTACAGTGTTGGACAGGTTAGGTCAGCTGGTTGATGATTGTCAATGAGACCCCAATCTTCCCCCCCCCCCCAAAAAAAAAAAAAAAATAGTGTTCTTATCTAGCACAGCGCACACAATTCAAAAGTAATATATTTTTGACTTTTATACAAAATTTTGTATTTTCTGTCACAATGAGAAAAAATAAATGACTATAGCCTACAGGCATTTCTTGTTTTAATAAATAAAAATGTTTTGTCATTCAAATGAGATTAAAGCAAAGAGTGTGTGATAATGGTATTAAAGTATTAACCTGTGATACAATATAGATTAGGATAATAGGCCTATTGTATATCCATTATAAAAACTATTTGGTTTTTATACAGTGAGTTATAATTAGCCTAATAATAAAAACTGTTTAAAGTCAGTCTTTAAATTTATTACCCCCCCCCCCCCGGTCAAGATTTTACAGTAAAATTATTTTCAAAATTATAATAAATTTGTAAGGCTGAGCTGAAATAAAAAGCAGTAAATGAAAATTAAATCTATAAAATAAAAATTAATAGTTTCATTAAAAAAATATGAAAACAACTTTTATGTTAGATATTTGTTAATTTAAATTTTAGCATTTTTTAACTAACAGCAGGTATTGTCTATATAGGCCTACAGTAACTAAGAAATACTGTAATTTACATATAATATTGAAATATAGGGAAATATTACTAAATCTTATAGATTAAAATTTTAATGAAATAATTAATATACAATAAGTTCCCTCCCCCATCCATGACCTTAATACTGTATATTGACTGCTTACAGATCCATTTATTTGTTTCTTCCATTATCTGCTAGCTCATTCCACCCTTAGACCATATCTAAGATTCCACCCAAGCCCCATCCCTCACATACCCTATCTGCAGCTGCCATTTAACAAATCAGTTTTTATAGAAAAATTGAATTGTGGGTGACCGGTCTTTTTACTACTTTTTTTTTTTTAGAAAAAATAATTCATATGGTTAGAGGAGTGGGCAAATATGCAGCTACTGTACCTCATAATGGGTTAAATCTGTTTTATAAATTAATTTATCTTGGCTACAGATTTTTTTTTTTAGTTTTTTTTTTAACTTTAAAAATGATTACAAGAATAAATACCAAACCATTTATTTATTATTTTTCTCTTTTTCTCCGGCGCTATTCAAAATTGATCTGCTGATGACCCCTCTTTATCTAAAGTTCTAGAATGAACTAGTCTAGGATTCAACCACTGCAACGTAGTAGAAACGTTTGCAAAATACTTTCACAAGATGTGAAAAAAAAAAAAGATAATTGACAAATTTGTATAATGATTGTTTAAAGTATGATTACCTACAATAATATTCCCTCCCCTCTCCCTAAAAAAATATATACTGTACATTTCAGAAATACAGTACTTTGCCAAATATTCATGATTATTTTCAATCAATTAATTTTGCAATTTATATTCATAATAATGCTGTGTATTCTTCATTAGTGGTTGAAATTTTTTTTAGATTTTAGATAGTGCTCGACAATAGTTCGACCTTTCAATTAATATTTATAATGCAATTAAAAACAAATAAAACTAAGTTTTATCACAATGTAATTCAAGATATCAATAAATAAATGACTAAAAACGTTTTTTTACCCAGCATTTACTAATAAAAATGTTGGCGAATCAAACAAAAGGAATTAAATTTCCAAAAATGTAAAAGCTACATTATCTAATAAAAAAATAAAGCTAAATTATAACTACTTTTATAAGTATATATACAATACAGTAAATATTTATATACTGTATAATATACAGTATATAGGCTGTACACAATATATAAATATAATATGGACGTCCACAGAAAAAAATTCAGGCTTGCGGCAAAATGTTAAGTTTTTTTTTTTTTTGATTGTGTGGACGTTTTGATAACCATTAAAAAAATGATACTAGCCAGCTTCCCCCCCCCCCCATTCTCCGAATACACTTGTTTATAATATTAAAAAAAGTAGTTTGAGGGGAAGAGATTTTTTGCACTGACTGTAGGCCCTATTTTACTTAATGATCATATCTTTTTGGGACAAAGCATCCCAGGGTCGATGGTGTAAGGTTACATATCTTTATCACTTATAGTTTGTGGAATTTTTTATTCGATACCGGCATGGGCGGACCCGTCATTCGGTGGCTGACAGGTAGCTTACACCCATGCATTAAAGATCAAATGTAAAGGATTTTTTTAATTTTTTTTATTATTGATTTTCAAAGATTTTTACTAAAAAAATATTTTTCCACCAGAAAAAAAAATTAAAAAAGTTATTTACAATTCAATTTTTAAAATAATTGTCTTTAGCTCCTCCCCCTTAAAACAACATTGTCCACTGTACACACCAGGGGAGATATTTTGTGACATCATAGGCTATAAATTAATACAGCTTGCTATACTTTAAAACTATAGTTATTTTTGTCAGCTTAAAGCAGGAAATCATATGGTCTAAATGTTTAAATACTTGTAAAAAATCATAATCAAATTCATTCTTTGTGCTATTATGGTCCAATTTGTTTATTTGAAAAACCAAAATTGAACATACCTCTATAAAAATCATTACAAAGACTGTTTCGGTCATCAAATAATCTCAAACCAAAAAAAAATGTGACAGCTTCAAATTGTAATCTCAGACTGAGGATAGCAATAGTCTTAATTTTATCTTTAAATAACTTTTTTTTTATGCATTTTTTTTTTATGGTTAGAAGTATTTTTTTTTCCAGTGGAGTTTTTATTATAGTAATTATCTTTGAAAATCAATGATAAAAAAAATTTGTTACATTTGACCTTTAAAACTGCCCTGATTGTAGGCCTACTTACTGTGTATAGCCTACACGTTTGGTAAAGCATATATTATCTAGATTTGCCTACATTATATAGGTTTACCTGGATACATTGGTAAACATGAATACCATTATTGACAATATAACCATCGACTTGTCGATGTTTTGATGTCCAAGTTGGCATAAGGACTACAAGTAAACCATATATCACAAGTATGAATCCTGCTTCGAACATAGATGTTAGGTGAATGTCTAGCTAACATTAGGCTTTTTGTTGAAGTTAGTGAGCCATAATTTGTAGCCTACATTTCAAACCGTTTTTATTTTATTTTTACAGCCAGCAAAAAAAATAATTTGTACGGTACGCGTAAATCTGTGGTTTTTCTGCTCATTTTCTCTCCTTAGCATTCTAGTTACTTGGGAAAGCAATTGTCGATGACCCAAATAATCAGATGTTTTGCTCATTCATAGTGGTACAGAATAAATTATATAATTGAAAAACATCACAGCCTCAATTTCCATGGTTACTAAATATTACGAGTAAGTTGACTAATATGCTACTCACAGATAATTTTTTTTATTTTAATGATGGCGCCCCATAAAAGTTTTGTGCAATAGTGAATACCAGTTCTTTACATAGAACTTTGCATATCCATTCAAAAAATTGAAATGACTCCCTAAATAGTAGGTAATATATTATCAAACCAATTAAAATTAGCCGTCGCATATCTATACAACTCCTAGGAGAAAGGAAGTTTTTAGCCGAAACAAGGTGTTTACTAAGACTCAAATTCAACTATTTTTATAATTAATCTTCCACAGAGTATAGCCTATAGGTAATAACAGCAGAATAAGATGCTGAATTAAATACAAAAAGATATAAAAAATACTAATAGGCCTAATCAATAAAAATATAAATTTTTCATTTTCTTTTTTTCAAAATGTTTACATTTAATTTATGCTTCCTGTGATTGTTTGGAGGAAATAACACAAGAGGAAATTATACTAGAGTAGTCATATAATTAAAATACCTCTTCCTCTGAGTAGCTTATTCTTTAATTGATTTGCTCCCCTAGTAGGAATTTAGATATGGGTACCGATACAAATTGTAAACCAGGTTTCTCGATCCAACATAGTTAGCCTACCCCAGTCATAATGTAAGTTATGTCAAATAATTGTATCTAGGCTAATTACTACATTTTGTTTTTTTAACCCTAGAAAGCTAACCTTAAAAAATAGTTTCATAACAGCTAACCTGGGTCTGTGGTACTGACAAGACGAAAAATCCATAGTGTACAGAAAAATAACATTTAGGCCTATTGAACAATGGTGCATTACATGTTTACTATAGTAATGCACCATTACTATATAGTAACCATGTAAACAAGAAATTACAACTGAAAAATAAATATTTTTTTCATTCAAATATAATTAGAACAAATCATTGCCCGATGTTCCATGCACATCGGCTTGTACATTGGTACGATGTCTTTAGGTCTTTTTTTCAATGGACACAGTCCACATTGCTTGGGTTTTGATAGACCTATATTGGTGCCCACTGCTAGTACATTTATTTGCAGTATGTCCTCTAAACAATATCTTATCTGTGTGAGATAAAGTGGCCCCTTGAATTTGTTGGTTTCATTACAGAGAAAGCCAGTTCTTTCAAAGTACAAGCCCCAACAGGTTTTTTCATTGTCATTCATTCTGTTAGTATGGTGGATTATGAAGGAATTTATCCCTGCAGCATGTGGCTATCTTATTGTTTTGGGCTACAACTTGCCGACTCACACATCTGATCAAAGGTATCGACCCCACCCTTGGTTTCATTGTACATCATTATTATTTCAGGTTTGCTAGTGGACACAGTCATAAATTTCCAGCATGCATGCTTCATAGCAAAACTACAAACTTGTTTCTTTTGGGTTGGTAATTGCATACACATCGTTAATTTTACAAAAAATCAAAAACTTGCATTAATGCTAACTATGGCTGTGAGAGACCCATAACATGTCATTACAGGAAATCTTTCATTTTTTAAAAAAAAAATTTTGAATACAGGGCATTGAAAGTTATAATAGGCTATTTCAATATGCTAAATATAAAAAAATTGTTACTACCAATCTAGCCTATGTCATTTATCAAAAAGTTATAAATGGCCGGATGTGTCAGACCCATGGTTAGCTTTCTAGGGTTAAAAAGGTTTATACCATGATATATAGCCTAATGAAGATAGCCAAAGAATAATTTAAGGTTGTTTTTATGGCAGATTATGTTGTCCTGATAGGATTTTATGCTAATAAAGACAAAAGAAGCATGTCATATTTCTGGCATGGCACTTACCATAAAATTGTGTATGTTTACCCATACCCATCACTTTGTTAGCTTATGTAACATGACTTCAAAGTGATTGGGGTTTGTTTAAAATACTGTTTGGTCATAAACCAATTTTAATTAATGTAGCTACAAGTTATTGTACTTAGACTAGTCATTAGGCTAGTGCAGAAGCTATGTTCCCGGTCGAATATTAACTGCTTGATGTTTAATCCAATCGTCATAATAATCGCTACCAGTACCACCAGTTTCAATTTAACTAATGCAGGGAGACAGCATTGCTAGTGGGCCTCCTCTATATAATAGTTATATTTGGGACCCCCAAACAGTGACTAGTCTAACCATGCTTCTTATTAAGGCCAAGTTTTCTGAACCAAGTGTCTTCAATGTTAAGTACAAAGATTTCAGAACCGAGACTCTTCTGCGTTTAGAATGAAGATTTCTAACCAAGATTCTTCAACAAAGTGTTTTGAATTTTAGAGCCTATCAATTGTATTATCAACAGTCAACATCTGTGGATGCAATTGTTTAGAAATAATTTTTCTTTGCTATGAATTTTAATAATAAATTCTCTAATAGTTAGCCTAGGCCATGGGTTTGCAACATGGGGCTTCGGAGCCACATGTGGCTCTTTGAAAATATATAAATTTCAAAAAATGAATAAGTTTAATCCAAATGTTTTTTTTTTTTTTGTGTGAAAGCCTTTTTTTTTCTATTCGCTCAGAAACCTGCCTAGTGCCTGTACTGTACATGTGCTGTACTGTGTTTGGTGCGAGTTGCCAGATGCAGCTAACGCGAGGGGGTTCCCGATTTATTTGATATTTCAGTTCTGCGGCTCTTCCATGTTTTTTCATTCTTTTGCAAATTTGGCTCTTTGTCACCGAAAGGTTACTGCCTAGGCCTACTGCTAATTGACAAAAAAAACCTGGTCTTCATATAGTATGGTAACTACATGCCAGTACAATGGCAAATAGGTATTTTATGAAGATCGGTCTAGTCTTTTAGAAGGGCAACCGTGAGTACTAATACAATTCAGATAGTAACCTGTCAGAACACATCTCACAATAAGTGACAAACAATTATACTACTCGGGTTCATTCTGAGAGTTCAAGCTCTAGACAATTCTCAATATGAAACAACTCCCCCAAATCAGGTTGATTGGTTTAAGGCCATCACAAACCAGAGCCCTGATCAGTGGCAGATGAGAGTTTTTGGGCCTGATGCTAATAACACTCAAACAGCTGAGATTAAATAAGTGTGGACACAACTTTTATTAATGTGTTCGCACTGTGCCATATGCTATTGGCATAACCCAAGCTAACTTTGTAATAATTGGCCATACTCTACATATGTAACTAAAACAGAGTATTGGACATGTGCAACACTTGTGCGTTAGCGTGGCTAGAGTTGATAATGATATTGTGTTAATGTTGTACTGTAAGTACCCTTGTTATAGTTGATAAGTAACTACATACCACAGTGTGCACAAGTAATCGCTCCCATGAGACAGTTAATAAAGAAAAATATGCAGTAGCACTGGGAAGATGAACAAAGGAAAGCATTGCAAGAAGTAAAAAACAGAATAGCAAATTTTCCCATGTTAAAGTGCTTTGACCCAACAAAACAGTTAATCCTACAGGCTGACAGCAGTAAATATGGAATAGGTTGTAGTCTGCTAATGAAAGGTAGTCCCATTGGTTTTGTTTCAAGGAGCCTATCACCTATAGAGCAAAGGTATGCCCAAATAGAAAAATAATTACTTAGTATCTACTTCAGATGTAAAAGATTCCGGACAATTACATATATGGTCATAAAATAATCATTCACACATGACCACAAACCACTTGAAGTAATAATAAAAAAGGAACTAGCACAGCTAACCCCCAGACTACAGAGTATGTGTCTATTGCTGTTGTTAAGATATAACATAGAGCTCAAATACATTCCAGGGAAACATACAGTATGTCCATAACTGACATGCTGTCCAGGAACTATGTGGAAAATAAGCAACTCCACCAAGAGCCAATATTCGAAGGAAATAATCCCTATATCGCAAGGCAAACTTAAAGAAATAAGCCTATTAAAGCCTAGCCTACCTTGAAAATTGGCGTCCAAAATAATTTCAAAATAAAGTTTATTTAAATGACTACTGTAGTTCTAATGGAAATTGAGATATTGGGAAAAATACTTTTTTTGGGAAGAAAATATGGACTTCATCACTACCATGACAGAGGGGAAGTTCAATGAAAAAAAGGAGGAGTAGGATTCATAGTGAAAGATGATATGGCAACATATGTGCAGGATGTACGGAGAATTTCGGAAGAATAATTAACTTACAATATGATTTGAAAAGAAAATTAATTATACAGGTCTATGCTTCAACGGCAGCAATGAAGAAGAAATTGAAGAATTCTACAATCAGGTAGAAGACGTGTTACAAAGAAGATTAAAGATGTGGTGAAAATTATAGGTGATTGGAATGTTAAAATAAGAAAAGGTAGAGACAGAAATACTGTGCATCTAATGGCCCATTTGCTACCTTTAGACCGGTTTTCCAAACATTTTACACAGTAGAGAAATGAAACGTGCTACCTGACATAAGCCTGTGTTCAAAATTTCAGCCCTCTAACTTTACCGGAAGCAGTGCTTTATTAACCCTCCGAAGATTTGAAAGAAAGTAGGCTCTATATATATATAGCCTAATAAAGTTGAATTTTGATCAAACACAGTAAATCAATTAAAATGCCATGTAGGCTATGATCCACTGCATTTTATAAAAATTTAAATCGGAGGTTGTTTTCTAACATTGGTTTATGTTCCCAGAAAATGATTTAACAAGCTTTGTATAAATTTAATTTGCTATTAAGATTTTAAGCAACACAAACATATTCTTTCAAATAGCCTACTGATTATAATACACAACATATTTTAAAACTTCAAAATCTAACATATAAAAATAGAAAAATTGACATACAATAAAAAATAGATGACAGATCTGCTTACTAGACAAAGTATAAAATAGAAAAGTAAAATACTGGAAAGCCAATGAAATTCATTCTGAGCCAAGTTATTTTTATATTATTCTGTTTTCATAAGCGACAATTTGACAAAATCAATTTTTATATCAAGTTAATTGCTGAAATATCTAAGTACCGTTAAATTTAATAGAAAATGAAACTTAAATTTATTAAAACTAATAAATTTAGGAAGGAAATGCCACATTTTCTTTGTTTTAAAATTTTAAAAAAAAAATTTACACAGAGGATACTAGTAATATAGTGTAACAATTAGAATTGTCAATATTTGGCTTAAAATTTATTAAATTCTTAATTTTAGCCTAGTTATAAAAATAAAAAATACCACTACCAAATAGAAAATGGAAAAAAAATGTGCAACAAATTTCTTCTATGTTAGAAGGTAGGCTAGCCTATAGGTGATTAATATTGGGTTTATTTTATAACAAAACATATACAATATAAAATAAGCACCGAGAATTTTTGATATTTGAGACCTCAGCTCAAATAGGATGAAGGTCCCAATTACAGTATTTAAATTATGATTAGAATAGGCCATAGGGTATTTAAAGAAAAGAAAAAATTAAAAAGTTAATGCAATTCAGATTAATTGATCTTCTTGTATCAATGTCACGGTGAATCCACTTGTGATGTCCAGCGACAGCTTAAACGATAGTAAGAGGAAAAAATATCATCTTGTTTCCAGCCCAAATAAAACACTAAAAAATAAATCGCCTATAAAAATGGTTGGCACATTATTGAACTTCCAATAAAGACATGATCATTAACATAAAGGAAAACACAACACATTTCAAGTGTGTAGCTCTAACGGAGTCCGATCAAGGTAGGAAAGGGGAAACCACCAAGGCAACAAGGAGATTCTTAAACTGCATCATTAGCTCTATAGTAGTCTAGGAGTCTGACCCAGGCAGGAAAGGGTAAACCACCAAGTCAACAAGAGCAAGGAGGTTCTTAAACTGCATCATTAGTTAGCTCTAATGTAGTCCAGGAGTCTGATCCAGGTAGGAAAGAGTAAACCACCAAGTCCACAAGAGCAAGGGGAACAAGGAGATTCTTAAACTGCATCATTAGCACTAATGTAGTCCAGGAGACTGATCCAGGTAGGAAAGGGTAAACAACCACCAAGTCAACAAGAGTAAGGGGAACAAGGAGATTCGTAAAATTCATCATTAGCTCTATAGTAGTCCAGGAGTCTGATCCAGGTAGGAAAGGGTAAACCACCAACTCAACAAGAGCAAGGACAACAAGGAAGTTCTTAAACTGCATCATTAGCTATAATGTAGTCCAGGAGTCTGATCCAGGTAGGAAAGGGTGAACCACCAAAGCAAGGGGAACAAGTAGTTTCTAGTAGTCCAGGAGTCTGATCCAGGTAGGAAACGGTAAACCACCAAGTCAACAAGGGCAAGGGGAACTAGGAGATTCTTAAACTGCATCATTAGCTCTATAGTAGCCCAGGAGTCTGATCCAGGAAGGAAAGTGTAAACCATCAAGTCAACAAGAGTAAGGGGAACAAGGAGATTCTTAAACTGCATCATTAGCTCTATAGAAGTCACCAAGTCAACAAAGCAAGGGGAAGGAAGATTCTTTAAAAACTGCATCATTAGCTATAATGTAGTCCAGGAGTCTGATCCAGGTAGGAAAGATTGAACCACTAAGTCAACAAAGCAAGGGGAACAAGGGTTTTCTTAAACTGCATCATTAGCTCTACAGTAGTCCAAGAGTCTGATCCAGGTAGGAAAGGGTAAACCACGAAGTCAACAAGAGCAAGGAGTTTTTTAAACTGCATCATTAGCTCTAATGTAGTCCAGGAGTCTGATCCAAGTCAACAAGAGCAAGGAGTTTCTTAAACTGCATTATTAGCTCTATAGTAGTTCAGGAGTCTGATCCAGGTAGAAAGTGTAAACCACCAAGTCAACAAGACCAAAGGGAACAAGAAGATTCTTAAACTGCATCATTAGCTCTATAGTAATCCAGGAGTCTGGTCCAGGTAGGAAAGGGTAAACCACCAAGTCAACAACAGCAAGGAGATTCTTAAACTGCATCATTAAATGTATTAAAATAAATTCTTCATTGAAATGAGTCAAATTGACTAACCCATTGAAGAAAAAAAAATATGTAAATAATCTTGTTGCCATGACAGATGTGTCTTCGGCCTAGATATCCTTAATCCTTTGTAAATCAAAAAGAAGTCAGTAATCCACTACCAGAAATAACACAATCCACAAACAAGAAACTACAGTTCGTCCTTACTTAATACTGTAAATACCAAAAATAAAATAAAAATCTATTATACAAAAATGAAAAGGCGAGCGGCCAAAATGGTGCTATGTTATGGGTTTGATGTAGCATCATTTTCATCTTGTATTAAAATTTCATTCAACCAATTAAAACCTAGATCTACTGCATACATGATCAAGTATTCCACAATGGTAGAATTTTACAGCAAACAGGGTTGAAAACTGGTTACAAAGTCAAAATTACTAACTTTACTGATCAAAAAACTGAAAATACAGATCAAATTAATACACAGTTCTAGATTGTTTTGTTGTTGGAGCTACACTAGCTGCAACCATGTCCTTATTCTAGATTGCTTCTTTTAGTCGCTCATTTGATTCCTTCAAAAGCCTGTCAGCAATGTGTGTCTTTTTCATCTTCATTCCTCCGACGTTTGAGGGTAGATTCAATAGCCTACTTTTCTTTCAGTTGAGTTTTCTCTTTAGTTATTTTTCATCTGACTTTTATTTTCTGTCTCTGCTCTATTATTCTACGCTGTTTCTCACAACACTTCCCATAGTGCGTGCCATTTCAGAAGTTTGTAATATGTACAAGATGAAGCCTACCATCATAGATGATGCTGCAAAGCTCCCTTGACTTGTAGGGGGGGGGGGAGGTGTCAAGAGTTCCCTTGAGCAGACAAACCGACTCTATGAGGTGCCAAAATTCATATTGAACTTGAAAATCCCCTTTCTACATCTGCAGGACCATGTGAGAGTGATAGAGCTGATTTAACCATCTTTGTCACAATAGGATACTTATAATTTCCAGAGACATTGGTCTTCTATGTGACGGTTCTGTCAGGTTCATCTCTTTCTAAACCTACCAACTTCCACTCATCTATAAGAAAGCTTACAGAAAAAAATTAGTGGAAGTGCTTTAGCCACTTTACAATATATTTGTAACTTTCCTGTTTTATTTGTTCTGATGGAGTCAATTAGGCTACCTCGGTAAAGGCTTCAAAAATTCATGGTCGACTTTTTAAAAATATGTTACAAGCAACAATGTTTTTTCGCTTGAGTCAAAAGATAAGTTTATCCTTTTCAGCTACTTTACTCAGGTCTACTGTAATGTTATTTAGAGGGAAGTAACATATAGCATCATCAAAAATGTCCACAGAGAACCGTGTGAATGAATGACACGATTTGTAAGTGTACTTGTAAGGATTTTTAGCTGGTCATACATAATGTGACAAAGCTTTTCCATCTGAAAATAACCAGTGAACTAAATAAATAAATGTATAATTGAAAAGGAAAACATCTCAGCTTTCATGGTTTTATCTTTCAACGGACTAACATTAAATGTTCTTGTATTTGGAAGATTTCATTAAATCGGTTTGGTATTTCAGAACAAATGCCAAAAAAATATTGCATAACCATCTGGAAGACACGTGTTTGATGAAATCATGATTTAGATAATTTTAAACTTGGGTAAAAATCTCCCACCCTGCAGGCCAACCAACAAAAAAAGTTGTGAATCAGAAATATGAGGTTGGAAGATTATCTCCAAGTTCGTCCATACTACTTCTGAATGCATTGTGAAGGGTATGAGAGGTTGCATGTACCAAAGTCAACTATTGGTTTTCTTTCTAAGAGAATAAGAGATTAGTTCATTAGACGTGCTGCAACTTTATTTATATGAGGCCCATCATTGCTAAGCATCAACAGTTTACCATGAGACAGTTGAGCATTATCTAAATCCTCAAACAGCTTAGTGTACAAATCATCAGCAGTTGCTGATCCAATAAAAAATGCCTGTGTTATTACCAGCTCTAGATTTAGACCAATATTTTACTGCAGTTTGGAGTTCTTTATATGGTGCAGTATTTGTTGTTTCATCAAAACAATGTGAAATAAACTCAGCAATTTATCTTAGCATGTTTCTTGAAAAATTAAGCAAGAGCATTAGTTACCAAGAATTGAGCTTTCATTCTAGAAAGAGATAAATCCTTTAAAACACTAGATGGAAACATAGCATCAAATGTTTCAGATGTTTTCATATGATGATAACATAGAAAAGCCTGCAGCAATGGTCTTTATCACACAAATTAGTTTTGCTCTTGAGGCACTGTGTCTAACACTGTAGAGCTGAACAGGTTTTCTAGAAGTATCCTCTTCTGGAACATCAACACCTGGGTGCATTGATACAGAGAAGCTGTGATGAAGCAAGCTGTTGTCTACACTCCTTCTTTAAGCTTACAAGAAGCTGTGTAGCCTACTATGCCACTAGTTTATACCCTTATCATAATATATTAAAAAGGTTTTAACAAAAACTACACAAACATTTTATTGTCACCTTATGTTCCCATTCTGAAATAATGTATCCATATATAGTCTTTTTTAGCCAGTCAACTCAAAAAGTAGGCTACACTTCCCCATTGTTAAAAGTTTTGAGTAGGCTATTTGAATTTTGTTTTCATATAAGTTACATCTATGGTTTAATAAATACTTGCAACAGTTGAAATCACTAACAGTGATACTAATTTATAAAATACAGCTCTTGAAAAAAAAATCTTTGAAAATTTATTGTACAAATATTAATTACTGCTCAGGTAGGCCTACTGCAAGATTGCTATAATATGCATATATCGAGCACCTTAACAAGTCCTCAGTTGTGCTTCAATGGGCCAATGGTACATTTTAACTGATCAGAATAAATCTAATTGTTGTTCAATTGCTATAAACAGAGCAGAAAAGTCCATATAAAATCTTGAAAAACTGACTTTACTAACCAATTTAATAAAATACTGACTTGGTTAAAAATAGAGACTTTTACTGACTAGTTTTCACCCCTGAGCAAACGAATAACAGTATTTTTAGAGTTTTGGTATGCTGTATCCATAATATTTTACAAATTTACCAAAAATATATAGGCCTAGCCTACAGTATGTTTTCTAAAATAATTTGTGTGCTGGTTATCATATTAAAGCATATCATTGAAAATAAAATAAATGAGGCTATACAAAATGGAGCCTATGATTTTGGCATACCAACAACCAACGGACTGCAGGGAATCAATTTTTTTTTAACTTTGTGCAAAATTTATTGAATCATAGTCTGTACGAAAATGGCATTTTATAAATAACTCCCAACAGTTTAATAACCTACCTACACCAAAGCCAGTGATAGGCTATTGGTTTATTATCATCACAGCAATTTCTGCCTGTGATATGCTTTTAAAATTCTAAGCTCTGCACAAAATGTTAGCTTATTGTCTATCTCTACATGAGAAACAATCAGACAGGCCTACAAAAAGAATGCTTTTAATTATAGCCTAGCTTATAAACAAACATAATAAAAAGAAAACGTGCATAGTTAGAGTATGATAAATCGGGATGTGTTGCTTTTTTTAATTCAAGGCTAATAATGTAGGATTATTTTTTTTAAAACCGACTTAGGAAATTGGACGTCAAAGTGCAATTGGAACATTTTCATTAGGAAACCCTATAGGCCACATATAGAAAGAATGCCCTGTTGAGAAACGTTCAAATTCAATTAGGCTATATTTTATATAATCAAACTGTCAATGAAAATCTACCGTTAGTTGTTTAGTCATTCCTTAATCAAGACGAATACATTACAGTATATTAATTAAACATTCAAAAGATGGATCTGGGAGAAAGAAACCTGCATGGATGAAATAATATTCAAAAGAATGTATGAGTTTTAATTACCTGGTCTGCAAAAGGTTTAGGCCAAAACATTTTTCACAAACAAATTTAAGTCTTTAGTTCGGAAAGGAAACAAAAGCATTAAGAAATACAAAGTTTAAATTCTTCAGATCCGGCATTAGGCAAGTCCCATTTACTGTATGACCTTGTAAATATTCAATTTTTTTTTTTTCATTAGACATAATTTAGAATATTTTCTATATTTTTGTTCATTAATTTTATAAGACAAGAGTTTAAGATAAAAATATTTTCTAATTATGGAACATTTTTCCTATATTAAAGTAAAATTGAAAAGAAAAAAATCCACCAATCTGCAAATTTGTTATGAAGGTCATTCTGTGCCGTATTGTTTAGTAATACAGTAAAAGCTTTGTTATTGGGCCTTTAGGCAACCGGAAAGCTCTAGAAACCGGCATATTTCTTATGCAAAAAAAAAATTAAAAAAAAAAAAATTTTTTTTTTGTTTTTTTTTTTTTTTTTTTTTTTTTTTTTTTTTTTAAGTTGGGGGGGAAAAAGGGGGGGGGGGGGGGAGGTGGAGAAAAATGAATTTCCGTCAATTTGGACGGTTTAGCTTTTAGAATTGGTGGATGGAATAAGTTTTTTTTTCCCATTTTAACCAATGAGGGGGAGGGAGGTGGGGAGAAAGGGTAAAAACAGGGCGAGGCGGCCAAAAACAAGTGGAGTGGGGAAATAATGAATTTTCGTCATTTTGGATGAAAATAAGATTTTTTTATTAACATCCTAGGGTGCATATGTTCTCCACGGGTTAAGCTAGTTTTTAATAAATGCTCTCGTAATGGTATAGACTTCTAATTCTAAACATCCATGAGCCAGGCTCAGGATTTGAGAAAACTACTATCTTATAGAAAGACTAAAAGCCATTACAACAGTGGTATAAAAGAAAAGATTCAAGGACTTCATTTATGGCTCCACAAGTCTAGCTCTGGCATCTCTGCACTTCATGTTAAGGTCAAATGTAACAAATTTTTTAAATTTAGTTTTTATTATTGATTTTCTAAGATTTTTACTAAAAAAAATATCCACTAGAAAAAAAAATGAATAAATAAAAAAAATAGTTATTTACAATTCAATTTTTAAAATAATTGTCTTTATCTCCTCTCTCTTAAAACAACATTGTCCAGAGTATACACCAGGGGAGATATTTTGTATGTCATAGAATATTTTCTATCTTTGTCAGCTTAAAGCTGGAAATCCTATGGACTAATTTTTTAAATATTTGTAAAAAATCATAATCAAATTCATCATTTGTGCTACTATGGTTCAATTTGTTTTTTCTAAAAATTAAAATGACCTTTAATACAAGTTCAACATATCTCTATTTACATGTTAAATTATTACAAAGAAAACAGCTGTAGAGAGAATTTTGTCATCAAATTAATCTCAGACCCAAAAAAAATGTGAAAGTTTCAATTTGTAATCTCAGACTGAGGATGGCAATACTCGTAATTTTATCTTTAAATAACTTTTTTTTTATGAATTTAAAATAATTTTTTCCAGTGGAATTTTTTTTTTAGTAATTATCTTTGAAAATCAATAATAAAAAAAAATAAAAAATCTGTTACATTTGACCTTTAACCCTTTCCACTCCACCTCCGGTGATACACCGACATTTATAATTATTCAGTTGCGCTCCCAATAGGGGAATACACCGACATTATGCTTTTCATTTTTGATATTCAATATTTTGTTAAAAAATGCTTCAATTTTTTTTTAAAACCTATCAGATTAAGAAAAGATTGGTCTTTGAAATCTCTAAATATTTTTTTTTTTTTTAAATATTTTTAGTACAAAAAAAAAATCAATAATTAAATTATATAATTATTTTGTATTCTCAATTTTCACTTTTTTTTTTTTTTTTTATTAAATACTTTAACCATTTATTTGCAATTTTATCAATACAGTNATAACAAAGCTTTTACTGTATTTATAAAACCATTTTAATGCTACCTCTGACATAACATTTGGGACATCCTGCCACATAATAGAACCAAGGAAAAAAATAGGCTAAAAATAAATCATCAACAGAGCTCAAATATAAGGTATTAAGAAAGCAAAATTAAGCCAGAAACTGGTTAAAGTCCAATCTGTTTATTTAAAAGAAAGTGGAACATCATTAAATAATACAAAAGCAACAAGTCGCTATGAAAAACATACATGTATAAATAATGTAAAAGCCCCCCCCCCCCAAAAAAAAAATAGCTGCAGCCAGTAAAGGAACGGACACAATACCCACTTTATACAAATCATTTAGTGCCCCTAAAGCAAGTCATTTTCACTCATGTACTGGACAAGTACCAATTTTACCTCCAAAGCCTGCTGCTCATAAATTAATAAGAGCAGGCTACACTTGGTAAGAGTCTAAGTTTCAGTCATGAACGAGAAAGGCATGGAAAGAAATATTTACACCCACAAGTGATAGTCACATCGGAGAAAGTTCAGTAAAGCACAAAATATCTTGAAGTGAGAAAGTGACATAGGCCTATCCTAGTCATGAATCGTAATTTAATAGATCGCTCATACTTTTTCATATAAAACAAACTATGAGTGAATTCGTATATATAGCCTACAGTACGTAGGCCTATTCCTTAACATGAGATGAGTGTCAACTTTAAACTAGGTTATATTTCTCTAGTAAAAATAGATAGGCTAATACTGCCATGTCCATTTAATATGAATCACATAATTTTTTTTCCATATTTTTACTGTATCTTCAATGTACAGTACACAGCTAATGCTGTTTATCTCTATATACCATAAAACACACATAGGCCTATATAACACATACATTTGATGTTGAAATAATGTAGGCTATATCTTTATATAATGACCTTATATTATCTTTTACACACATACCTTAATATATTCCACATCTTATTCTATTTACCTTCATATATTGCATGTTTGTCATTAGATTTTTTAAGTTTGGTTTATACCTGGTCAGGTTAACATAAAATTTTATAGACGAACAATCAAAATTAGCACCTTTCCGAATAGCAAAGTACTCCATAATAAAATAGTTTAGTATGCTTTTATGCAACAATAATTCCCGGTGCAATTGAAGATGAAATTCTAACTTATTAAATAAAATGAAAAAAAAAAATGTTTGTAATACAAAGACTAGCATTTTCAAATTACAGCATTAATCCTTTCAGGAAAAAATTGTGCAGCCTTACTTAAGGGGATATTTATGATAGATAGGCCTATATCCCCCCCACCCCACCCCAAAAAAAAATGAATGTAAAATTCATGAATAGGATAGCAGATGATTAAAATGAAAAATTATCGCTATCCATCATCTAAGATAGCTCCTATTGTAATCACACAGTTTTTACATAACAATTTCAATCCCTTTAATAAATCCAAGTTGAAGCAATGATAAATTTATTTGTCCGCCATTATGAAAACCAAACATCACGAAGTAACCCACTTCGCGAGCAGGGTTAAGAAGTTTGAAACGAAACGAACAAAATTAACTAGATTTTTTAATGATGAACGGTTGAGATAATTTTGTGCGCTTAATGACGAATGAAAAAGTATCGCATAGTTTAAATAATTCAAAAAGTTAACTATTGACGAACACTCCTTTTATATAACACACCATAAACTACCATTTATCTTGTTATAGCAGGCATAACTTTATTTCAATTTCAGAGAAAGAAATTTTCCTCTTCAAATTGAATTCTCAATCAGTTTCCTATTTCAAACTTGGAAGAGGTTTGGGGGAGAATCTAATAAAAAATTTTAAACTTCTACATTTTTATTGTAAAAGTGAGAATTTTAATATAAATAGCCTACATATTATCAGATTAAAATATGATTATTTTTAAAGAAAATTCTCCCTCTATATATTTGAATTTTCATTCTTTCAAAATTGCTGTAATATAATCCCCATGAAAGTAAATCAAATTCCCTCCTCCTCATATCTCTAGGATGAAGAACAGAATTACCTATAACATTTTTCTAACAATCAACTTTCACTCATTCAAAAAAATAGTACTTAGGAGGGGGAGTTTTCCTGTTGATTTTAGGCATAAAGAAGGATATAGTTCAGGAAGGTTATAACAGGAAAAATATATGTGAATTGGGGAATTCCCCTCACAGACATTAAAAGAAAAAGAAATTTGAAAAAAAGCCCCCCCCCCCCTTCCCCAAAACAAATAGTGAATCGCAATAATCAATACTTAGCCTATATTTAAAAAAAATGGTCTGAAGTATGGAATATGAATCTTTTTTTTTTTTAAAAAAAAAAACAAGTCATTTTAGTGTCAAAAATATCAAATTCATAAATTCATTGTCCAAATGAAAAAAAAAAATCTACTCATTCATCTATAAAATTATGCATTGCAATGAACAAACAAAACAAACTATTTGAAATACATTTTGTATAAAAATCTATTAAAGTAGGCTACACTTTTTGAAAATCAAATAATAAAATACAAAGAGCTCTTAAATTCAGTGATCTGATCAAATTCACATTCAATAGATTTATTTAGGTTATCGATCCTATTATTTTGATGAGATTTTAGTTAAAATTAGCCTACCTAGATGTTTAAAAATAAACTTGAAGCACAAGTCGAAACTAGCCTGTTGGAAGTTAAGGAATTTAACTGCTAAAGCAGAATAGACTACAATAGCCTAAGCTATAATAGTGCACACACAAACACTACTGAAAAAAACTGTTTTCAGTCGACTAACTTTTTTTTTAAAGGCCAGAAGACAAATGTCAATTCCAAAACTCTGAATAAATGAATGTTTATACCACACTGTTGTTCTCAATTTAGCGGTAAGGCTGATGCTATAATATAAGCTATAGTTCCAAAGACAACCTTTGTTATTGTCTGTTTAGCAATGTGAATGAAATAAATATTATAACAAGTCATTGGCTGTATGTAGGCTAATTGTTTTTCACAATTTAGCAGTACCGGTATCTCCGATGTTATACTGTACGTTTGTTATTCTCAATATATTGTAATGGCATAAATAAGTTAGCGATCTGGATGAAATAAATATTAAATTACACTAACCAATGTCTCTGCCTTTTTAGTCGTAATTTGGTGGTAAGGAATAATAATTTAGCTATCTGGCTGAAATAAATATTAAATTACAGAACCAATGTCTGACTTTTTATTCTCAATTTGGTGGTATGGAAGAATAATTTCGCTATCTGACTGAAATTAAGATTCTACAATATACTGTACTTTCAATGGCTGCCTCCTTTATTCTCAGTTTATAAACACATTTTCATAGTCTTTGGTATGTCAAGATCATTTGTTATGAGCTGTATAGCCTACCACAATCTTATTTAATCTAATAATTCAGACACTATGTTAGTTTATGACTGAAAACCATTTGACATAAACTGGGGAATAATTTACTGTATCTGAAGATATTTTAATTCAATCGATGCCTTATCAGTATATCGCAACCTTAGTTTGTTAGCCTAGAAACTCAAGCAAGTCATTTGACTGGGTCTGAGGAATCATTTACCCTGACACACGTCTATTTAGAAGTTAAAACAGGTCATTTATTCAACTGTAGTCTACATTGTAATATTAGGTTGTTAGCCTAGGCATTCAAATGCTGTAATTTAGTTGATGAATGCAAATCAATTGAGATTGTGGAAAACGCTCATTATGCCTGACATATGACAATTTGTTTCCGCTAAAAATAAATAAAAATGGCACAATCTACCAGCTGAAAACGACAGTTTACATTAGCCTAGCGGTAGTTTATGATTATGATGATAAATCACATTACCACAAAAACTTAAATGGCAGTCAAAAATAGTGGTGACGATACACAAAACACGATTTTAAATATTTCAAATGAACAAAAAAAAAACGTAAAATATGAGGCTGATGCACTTGTATAATTAGGTTGCATAACTTGAAATAATAAAAAAGTTGGATGGTGGCGCAATTACTCAATATAACTTTGGGCAAAAAATAGGGTGATTAACACCAAAACCTGAACCCAGGACCTCGGTCTTTCTGAGACTGCTCTAACCACTGATCGAAGATATTCATATTTAATTTGTGTAAGACTAACATTTTTGTAAAACAATCTTCAATAAGTTACCACCCGCATTATAACCTTACAAACAGAATTTGCACATATTATAGACCCTTGCAAAATCACACGTGTGAATGACAATAAATTAAATATTGATCAGAAAAGACAGAAAATATATTTTACTTCTGGCGGAATCTGTCCAAAGATGGGAATAGTGAATAAATTCTACTTAATTTATTTATTAATGATTAACATGCTCTAGAACTTTAAAACTTGTTTAGAAATGACTCCATATCTAGGCTACCTTGAATAAATAAGGTAAAGATATAAAGGAAGTGGTGGCCTAATTGCTTTATGACAGATTTAATATGAGTAGGACTGCTTTTGTAGCTCAGTAGTTGGAACACTATACCAGAAAGACCGAAGTCATGGATTCAGATCCAGGAGGAGGGAAAATATTTTTTCTTTCTGATCTGATACTTAAATTATTGTTTTTCAGTGGGTCATTCTGTTAAGGTAGCCTATTGCACGAATCACGATTGTTCTAAAAGTTTAATTTTTTTGTTTAAACTTGTAGGAGCAATCGTGCAATAATCTGCCATTTGCCTTAAATCGTGATAAATCTTTATTATTCGATGTAGAGGCTATATGCCTAGTGTCATTTATAAACAAGCTGAGTTTCCACTGGATGTGAATCAAATTATGTAGATGTTATTCACTATTCACATCTTTCGCACTTTTTAGACCTTTACAAAATCATCCACTGTGAAAAGTAGTTCAGAGGTTTTGGATTCTGTTTACAGCGGAAAGAAATAGTTTATGTAAGACCTGATATTAAATTTATTGTCAACCGTTAGTTTTCACAGTCAATTTTGCATATGTATAAAATGTGTAAAAAGATGTATGAATAATTAATGCTTTTACAGTATACTATAACGTTCTTGTTCAGCTCCATGCTAGGAAACCTTAGATTTACCACTATGCATTGCAAAACTGACCTGGCACTCGTTTGGCTAGAATCAGAATTCCTTAAAAAGATTGTTTTTCAAAACCGCGCCCTTGCTTGGACATGCTTCCCAAAACATTAGGGAAGTTATCTTGAAAATGCTATTATGGCTGGTACACACTAAAACATGTCACACATCAATAAAAGTTGGCTGATATATGTGCCAAGTAAGAGCGCCAGCTAAGTTAAAACTTTCACTTTTTAATTTATAGGCCTCTTTTGTTCTGTTTATGAGGATTCAACATTATTGATTTTATTACCATAATTGGAAACTAGGTCGGCTAGGCAGTATTTTCTAAACGGCGCGCTTGTATGGCTATGTGCAGGGGTGTACAAATCTTCCAAAAGTTCAGGAGCCAGGCAAAAATTGTTAGGAGCCAGGCAAAAATTGTTAGGAGCCAGGCAAGAAGTGGCAAAAGAAAAAAAAAGATGGGGGAGTGCATGTGCTTGGTAACAATTATTGATAAAGCAAGAAAAACTATTTGTAACATGTATTTAATTTTTAGATACACTTTATTATACTGATGTTATTGGTGAAGGTCATTAAACATTAAAATTAATCATTTTTTTCAGGAGCCATGGCTCCCAGGCTCCTTGAATTCACACACCCCTGGCTATGTGTCTTGATATTTATCTAGATGAGGTAAAACACACATAAAAATGATGTCCAGCATAATAATGTCAGAATCGTAGATGTGATAAAAAATTTTACATGGCGCTCTTGTTTGGATACACTGTCCTGAACCAGGGTTTAGACTAGCACTCGCATTTTCGCCAAATGCCACCTAGTCCTTGAAAAAAGCTAATGTCCTATACATTGCATTCGTCAAATTGAGAAATGATATAACTATGATAATACCTAATATAACCAATAAATTTTATTGATTTATTATAGTAAAAATCTTTTTAAAGTAAATAACTT
>PXIH01S0005072.1:8361-19969 GCA_003024985.2 Euperipatoides rowelli | reverse complement strand
CTTTATCATGGAATTAACCTATTACTTTGGAATAAATAAATAAAATAAAGAATTATTTATTAATGAGTTCCTAATGCTTACAAAAATAAGTCAGTCAGTAGTACAGTCATAAGAAAATTATGATGAAAGAATATCATAATGAAAGTGGAACTTGGAAAAGTTATTTTAATTCTGATAAAAATCGATCATGGAAATAATTGTTATAGAAAATAAGATTCTGCTAATTAGAAGAGTTCTTGATTGTTTTTGGATCTTCAATAGTTAATTAAATAGTTAATGTAAAAGGTTAAGAGTATAAGTAGCAGTGCAAGTGAGCTTAACCCCTCACACGTGTATTAACTGAGAGTAAAACATTTTCCCATACACTAATGTTGCTGAGTGCTGCTTCTAATTGAAAAAACAGTGAAAGTCATAAAAAATTCAATGTTGAAGGCTGCATTTAAAAAAAAGTATGTCAAGTACATAGTCATTGCCATATCTTTCTGTATTGATCAATCTGCTAATGGTTTGATTTGGCTCAACTCTTCTAAGCTTAGCACTGAGTTACATTTTCCATGAGAGAAAAAACTAAGTCAGAAGCACAGTTATTTCCATGTCTATATGTACTGATCAATCTGCTAATGGTTTGAATTGACTAATCTCTTCTCAGCTTAGCACTGAGTTGCATTTTCCTTGAGAGAGAAAAACTAAGTCATCAGCATGGTCATTTCCATGTCTTTTTGTAGGCTACTAATCAATCTGCTATTTGATTGATTATTTATCTCTTATCTTCTCAGCTTAGCACTGAGTTGCATTTTCCTTCTGAGAGAAAAACTAAATCAGGAGCAATCTCATTTCCTTGTCTTTCTGTATTGATCAATCTACTAATGGATTTATTTAAACTTAGCACTGAGTTGCATTTTTAATGAGAGAGAAAAACTAAGTCAGGAGCATTTCCATGTCTTTCTGTATTGATCAATCTGCTAATGGATTGATTTCACTCAACACTTTTCTTAGCACTGAGTTGCATTTTTAATGAGAGAGAAAAACTAAGTCAGGAACACAGTCATTTCCATGTCTTTCTGTACTGATCAATCTGCTAAGGGATTGTTTTGCTTCAACTCTTCTCAGCTTAGAAATGAGTTGCATTTTCTATGAGACAGAAAAACTAAATCAGGAGCATGGTCATTTCCATGTCTTTCTGTACTAAGAAATCTTCTAATGAATTGATTTGACTAAGCTAATCTCTTTTTAGCTTAACGCTAAGTTACACTTTCCATCAAAGGAAAAAAATATCCTAGAATATAAACTAGGCGTTTGATAAAGGTGTTTTGTTTCATAGTAAAAGCTCTTGAAAATAATGGAAAAGCAAATTTGCAAGCATCATGCAAATACGATGGTTTCAAACTAAATCAATTGGGACAAAAACAACAGTGTGCTACCCTCTACTTAGAAATCCTAGAATATGATTGGTTCAATGACTAACAAGATAGGTCTGTGTAAATATTGATTTTTTTTTTTTTTTTTACGGCCGCTGACGCATCGTTATCCATCTTTTAAATGTGCACACATGGAAAGTATTCAGTTTTTCACGGCTGAGAAGCATTACGTAGACTCTAAATGTGCCTTAAAAATCAATATCAAAAATCCTAAAATATCTTTAAAAACTATTAGACCAAAGTACGTCATACACTAGATAACTTAATACAATTAGACTATACAAAGACATAGTTTGATTTTACTAAACTCGGAAATACTATATTTATAACACTTAATAATTATTTAAAATGAAGTGAAGAAATTGATAAAACAAAACAAGAAAAAAAAATACTCTTACTGTTACAAGGGCGCAGGGTCCATACATAGAGGGGTTGGATAGGGCTGTAGTCTCAAGAACAGGGGGACCACATGTATGAAAAATTAGTTTTATATAATGTGAATAATCTAGCTTTCAATGGAGTTTTATGTATGGTTACCACGGGTGAAGGGAAGGGGGTGGGCAGGCTGTAGGATTGGAGAAGGGGCCCCTAGGCCAACAAAAGGTCAACAAAACATCCATACAACCAAAAAAGGAAGCTTATCAAATCTTCACGAACAAGGAGAAGCTTAGCAAAAATATGTAAAGGCCCCATTTGGATTTCAAATCCCGGGGCCCAAATTAGGATGTGAGGGCCCTGCAAAGGGGATAGGGTGAGTTTTTTTTTTTTTTTTTTTAAATTGCCACTTTTTTATATTGAGGGACCTGATTTAAATGCAGTACTGGACACCTATACAGTTTCATGGTTATATTAGTTTTACTTTGACTATGACATTTAGGTCAAACGCCAGATCAAATCCAGTTCTACCCGGTGCACTTTGCATATATCATACTGTAATAAATATTCAAATTAATTCAACCATGTACAATATCTAATTAAATTTATTGATTCTTGTCCGGGTTTGGTGGTCAAGGGGTGAGAGCACTTGACTTAGGATGGTTATGGAATGGGTTTTTTCCCCTTAGCTGTAACAGCTTGCTTTGNGTTTTTACCAAGTACGCTGTCATTTGAACCACTAAGAACCTGTTTTTTTGTGTAGTATTAATTATTTTCTAATGATTTATAATTAAGTAATAGAAAAAATTAAAAATACATATCTTCTCCCTTTAAAGGGGAGATTTATTTTTATAAAAAAAAATTTTTTCGATTCTTGAGATTGAGAAGAATTTTGTTTTCAGCAGTAGCCATACTTTTTTATTTTATTTTGAAATACTGATCGCACCTTACCAGTGACACAAAGATGATTGTTAANTTTGTTGCTGGCAAATTATTCTCCCCACTTCACAAACACACATTGCTGAAATTAAGTGAATATTACTCTGCTTGTTCCGTCTGAAGGGAAAAGACCTTCATGGTTGATATGGAGTTAGAACTATATTTGAAATACAAGCGTTTTGTTATTTGATAAAGCTTTAAAATATCTTGAAGTTTTCTAAAGTTTTTTTTTTGAGTAATAGGAGCGCTGATGTTTGCTTGCCAACTGTATAGCAACCCCCAGAACTCATTTTACCCTAAATTTTGAAAAATGCATCCCAAGGCCGTGTAAGTCATAGACAGGTCAAATAGAAACAGTCAGGTCTGCTTTAGCAGGGATTTGAAGTAAATCAAACATTTATTACACTAGGATGAGTGATTGAGGAGGAGTAGCTAACCTTACTAATATACAGACATGTCTACTCTATTATATAGATGACTGATATACAAACAATACTTATTAATATAGTACAGCTTAACTAATCACTTAATTGTGACAAGGTTTAAATTTGAAAAAGAAAAAAACTAGTCTTTATAAAGCTAGGTTGACAAGGTGCAAGAACTCTTGGATCACAACGGTTCTTTGCACTTACAGTCAAATAGGTGTTATAAAGATGGTGGGTTTCAGTTTGCACCATTTCAAATCCTATCAAATTTGACTTGGATCCAAGTAAGTTGGCCACCATCCTACACAACTTGGATGTGACCTCCCAGTCAAAGTTGGCTTGTATGCACTGTTGCAGCAGGATTTCTTAACCTATGGGTCGTGACCCAAAATTGGGTCACTTGGCATATTTTGTGGGTCGCGAAATATTTTTAACAAAAACAATATTTTTTATAGATAATACCATATGATGCATTAGAAATACAAAACTAATTTTAAAAACCTCTCGAGCCACTGTGATTTAAATGTGACAGTTTCTTATTATTTAGAACTCGCTAAAACTTCTTGTGGCAACTCTCTACTCATTTTATTTATCTATCACTATGTGGCAACACTGTCAGATAGCACTTCTGTATTTACCATGTTTTTAACATCTGTGCAAGTATTTTTGTCATTATGGAAAAGGTTGACGGAAGTTGTATCAAAATCAGTCAAAAATGATTATTTCACCTCTAGATTATCATCATAGGGTTTGGGCATAGTGGATTTCACATGTAGTTGGAGTTAGGGTATAGGGTAACAGTAATTATTTTTATTTACAGTCCTAAGACTGTGAATAAAAAAATAAGGCTGTTATACATCTTGATCATGTGACCCAAATGGGACTTAGGCCTTCCAGTTTCTAGGCGCTCTTTTCATTGTAAAGAAGTCAGACATTTTCTAGACATTGAATGTGTTGTATGTACTTGGTCATTCTATTTGAGTCTCTAAACCAAAACTATTACCCCAGTCTGGATCATGACTCAAAAAGGTTAAGAAACTCTAGTTTACATGATGCAAGTAGTGCCCAAGTGGCGTGTGCACACAGACACCATCAAAGTTTACTTCATCCAAGTATACTTGTACATGTAAATCGGGCTTAATTAAAAATTCACACCAAGACCAGGCTATGATATTTTCTTATTTTTCAGAATGTAAATTTTATGTCAGTTGTTTTGGGTTTATTAAAGCACCTCTTCTGACCCTTTTGTGAACCACAAGTGGTTTGCCAAACATAACCATATGTCCCATTTTGATTGGGACCATCCCATTTTTTTAGGTAGCCTATCCCGTTGACCTAAGCACAGCTTTGGGACACCAAAAAGTCCCGTTTTCAGAAAGAGAGCAACCCACTGTAACAATTTAAAAAAAAAGGCCCAAAAAATAAAAAAATCAGAAGGTAGTGCCTAGTAGTGTGGCGATGACGGCATGTGCAATAAGTCTCACACACACATGCAAGTTGGTCAGAAGCCTGCTAGCTAGCTTGCTCGTTCCTTGGTTGTGAGTATGCATAGACAGCTTGCACATCTTTCTTGATGATTGATTATTGTTTTTTATCAACGTGTGTTATTGTAGTCAATTTAAATTTCTTGTACGTGAACACTTCATTTTAACAATGAGATCACCCAAAAATATAGGTATTTAATATAAAGTTGTCAATCTTTAATAATACGGTATTACAAGTGTGAAGTATCCATTAATGGTTATCAAAATGTCCCTATAAACACAAAAAAAAGCTTATCAAATATATACAATCAAAATCACTAGATGTCCCGTTTTGAGGAAAAAATAAATGGTCACGTTAGGTATGCATAAAACCATTTGGGAAACAATATTATAAATAATCCATTACTTTATTTTCTAATTATAACATAAATCGGGAAGATTTTACTTTTGTGTCCCGCTGATATTCAAGATGTCCGCCAACGCCAGACGCAAAGTAACGATAAATAGATTTATTCTTAATTTTAACATATTGAATGATTATACTGATAAGTATTATTTACAATAACAAATCAATACTTTGAAATTTGAAATTAGTATATGAATGAAATACACAAATTTTGCATTTCAAAGAATTGAATTATTATTGTAAAATAAACTTATCAATAAACATTCAATATGATAAAATTAAAAATAAATCTTTTATTGGTAAATTACATCTGATATTTCAATAGATTACCAACCTTAAAACCCTTACCCTGACCCTAACTCCAACTGTGTGTGAAATACACTTAGGTGTGAAATAAACTATGCTATAACCCTAGGGTACTCTTTTTGTGAAATACACTTACACATAATATTTTGCTAACCCTATCTCCAAAATAAATAATTCCTAATTTAAATTAAATTACAAAACTAACCTCCAATATTAATTGCATTCCGCTAAAATTCAAGGTCCAAATCACCCATTTTAAAATAACCGGAACAGTAAGCCTACAAAAATAAAAAATGTATGCATGTCCAAAACAAATAGAATGCAAGCCGACATCTGATTGGTTGTACTGAATATAACATTGCTAAATCTGAAATCCAGACACTTTCAGACACTTTTTATCGATAATTCACTTCTGGAAATAGGCGGCCATTTTTAATCTCAGAGGAACATAAAAGTAAAATAAATCTATTTCATTAAATGAAACTTTTCAGAGAATTGTTACGTTTTTAAAGAAAGAAGAAGTTATGAGGTTTACATTATTTGATAAAGCAGTTGTAAAAAAAAAAAAATAGCTTTTACTTTGATTTAACTTTGATGAAGCGGTCTGCCACTATTAGGCGCTTTAATTCATTAGTTTTTACAAGTTTCCCATTTTCTTTGATTTTTAAGAATGATCTCTTAAATAAAAGTAATTCCACTTCCCATAAGTGTCTTCTTAATTCATTCTACAGTCGTGCAAGAATCCAAAGAAAATCAATATAGCCATTTTATTAAAAAAAAAAGTTAAACAATATTTATTCATCTGTAATTAAATTAACATAAATGCTAATCAATTTTATAAAATTCATTTGAAGACACTTTTGTTTTGGAATACACATTTTCTAAATTTGAGCTTATTATTAAAATTTGAAATTTAAATTAAAATCAAATCAACAACCAAAAAAAATGTATCCAATTGACATTTCAAAGTTTTCTGAAATAAATGTTCAAAATGCGTATTTTTAAACGGAAAAAAAATGAATTTTTCATATCATATTGATTTATTGGGGGAGGGATAACTGCGTGTTATATCTGTTTATTTATAAATTTTAAATCAGAAAAAGGTTTTTACTTCTTTAATATTTTTAATGTTGCTGAGCTTTATCTCGTGGATTATATTTTTGGAAAAGAAAAAAACTGTTTGAATAGACTTACACTTTAGGGAGTTTTTTTTTTATTATTATTATCTTCATGAGTCTTTTAGATGCAGTGAAAATTGAACTTGTTTTTCTTATTAAAGACAATTCTATACAGTATTTATTTATATATACGGTACTGCATATAGATACTATGTCTTTTACCTTTATTGGGCAAAATCGAGCATGCACCAAGTAGCCTATATACAGTAGATCTTCAAAAAAAAAGTCTGTTCCCAAATGTTTAGCTGCTTATCGATTCTCAAAAGCAACTAAAATAGTGGTATATTAATTGTCTTATATTACAATAACTTTGCTAATAAATAAAATGTTGTGTACTTTTGTATATTAAAAAGAAAGTTAAAATTAATTATTCATTTTATTTTTCCTCAATGTGCACTATACGCTTTCCCTTCTTATTTACCTTTATGGCTATAACATTGATGTTGGTCTATCAATGTTTCTGTAATAAATACAGTATAATATGATTTATGTATCAGAGAATGATAGAAGTTATAATATTAATAATGATCTTTTCTTCCATTTCTATTGTTAACAAATTATAATCAATATTTTTATTCAACTTGAAATATTCATTCTCCTAAAGATAATTTCTTTATTATAAAGATAAAGTAAGAAAACCACACAATGACAATTCACTCGTAGTTTGAGCAATTGGAAATTCATGCAAATTATTGGCTGGTGACTTAGTTTTTTTCTTCAGCAGTTCTCACAAATGGGAAAGAGCTAACCCTTTCATGGGCAAAATAAGTCATTTTTCCCCATGACAAATTTTTTGAAATGTCAACGCTAAATGCAACTTTGAATTAAAAGAACATTGAAAGTCATAAAGCCTTAATGTTGAATGCTGCTCAAGTCAACTTCAAGTGCAGCTTGGAATTAAAAGAAAAGGGGAAGTCGTAAATCCTTCATGTTGAAAGCTGCTCATGTCAACGTTAAGTGCAGTTTTGAATTAAAAGAACTGTGTAAGTCGTAAAACATTCAAGTTGAATGCTGCTCATGTCAATGTTAAGTGTAGCTTTGAATTAAAAGAAAAGTGGAAGTCCTAAAAACCTTCATGTTGAATGCTACTCAAGTCAACGTTAAGTAGCCTACAGCTTTGAATTAAAAGAACATTGAAAGTCGTAAAGACTTAATGTTGAATGCTGCTTTGTCAATGTTAAGTACACTTTTAGTTAAAAAAACAGCGGAAGTCATAAAACCTTCATATTGAAAGCTGCTCATGTCAACGTTAAGTGCAGCTTTGAATTAGAAGAACTGTGGAAGTCATAAACGCTTCATGTTGAATGCTGCTCATGTCAATGTTAAATGCAGCTTTGAATTAAAAGAAAAGTGGAAGTTGTAATACCTTCATGTTAATGCTGTTCATGTCAATGTTAAGTACAGTTTTGAATTGAAAGAACAGTGAAAGTCGTAAACACTTCATGTTGAATGCTGCTCATGTCAATGTTAAGTGTCACTTTGAATTAAAATAACCTAGAAGTCGTAAACACCACATGTTGAATTTTCCTTATGTCAATGTTGTGCTGCTTTGAATTAAAAGAACATGGAAATCGTTAACACTTCATGTTGAATTCTGCTCATGTTAATGTTAAGTGCAGCTTTAAATTAAAAAAAGGGAAAGTCGTAAAACCTTCATGTTGAAAGATGCTCATGTCAACGTTAAGTGCAGTTTTGAATTAAAAGAACAGTGAAAGTCGTAAAACTTTCATGTTCACTGCTGTTCATGAAATAAAAACTGAGTGGAGAACATGGTTATGCCCATGACTCCCGTACTGATCAATCTGCTGTTGGTTGACTTGAGTTGAATCTTTTCATTCAGCTTAACGCTGATTTGATTTCCCGTGAGAATAAAAAACATCTTAGAAAGAGAAGCAAGTCATTTGCTTAAAATATTTTACGGTAAAATCTCTCTTAAAGTACAGAGGGATTTCTAAATATGAGTTATTTTAAATTTTATTTTCTGCCATCTATCAATTACTCTCTGCCGCTTATATCAAACTTTAAAAAGGATGATAGCAATATATGCGTGGAGCACAATCAAATGATTTAAGTGACAATTTGATCTATTTTATCATGCTGTACAATAAAATGAACAAAGATGAGGTCATCTTTCTTGACAAATGACAACATTATATTGTTAATAAGATGTTTTAAATGATTTTCCTTAAAACTAATAGAATTAAGACAGAAATGTTTAAATAAACTGCAGCTGGGAGTCTATATTGAAAATTAAAAGGAACATCTTGGATCCTAGAAAAATGTCAGGTGACAGAGGGGATGACACCCTGTTTGTTAATTTTCTTTGGCAGAAGAAGAGAATAATTTCCCATTGTTATTTAAAATAACCAGCTTATACCAAATAATTTAAAAATAATATTCAATAGACAGGTCTATTTATCACAATTAATCATTTAATAAATATCAAAACTTTTGTGAAGGTAAACTATATCAAATTAGCATCAATTTGCACTTTGGAAAGTACTGCTATAAATTTAACCATATATTATTTTTCTATTAATAGTCCCACTTATGAATATCAGAATCCCGGGCAACGCCAGGCACGTTAAGTTAGTAATTTATATTGTTGAGCTCATAGAGTTATAGAAGAAAGCAAGGACAAAGGAATTTAATTAATGATTACATTTTCATTTGAACAAAGAGCGCCATCAGAAAACTTGCTCCAGCGCATTGGATTTGTGACTAACTAGTGTCTTAAAGTATGTGTTATCACAAGGATATTGCTCTTAAAATCTTTACACAATCATTGTGTATATATTTATCTGAATCTTTTAAGCTTATTACACACGGTCATTCCTGAATTAAGTTTTGGAATGAACGCTCCAAAACATTTTCCTCATGTGCGTACGGCCTTCATTCCCGGAACGTGACAGTTATTTTTGGAATGATTGATTTCTAGTCTGTCAGAAATCCGGGAATTAAGTCCAGGAATGACAATCCAAAACTGACCGTGTGTAAACAAAAGTTGACCATACGCATGCGCTAACAAGAAGGATTCGGGGGCAGCATCTTTCTAAACTTTTGCACAAATAGAAATACAAATATGTCGGACAACAACAGACTATAGTCCAGCGAGGTTGTCCCTAGTACAGTTTTTGTTTGTTTAATAGTTGCACATTGTTGTTTACTTGCATTAATCTAACAAGAAAATGGCTAGGAAAATCGTGTTTTTATTAATTCTTCTGTATTTTTAAAAGATTTTATTCAACTATATAAAAACAATCCATGCTTATGGAAAGTTAAATCTAAAGAATATTCAAATAAGCAAATGAGGGATTTTAATGTCGACTTTGTGAAAAATAAAATTGCATTCGGAAAAGAAATAAAAAAAAGTTGCTCAATTCCTTTTTTTATGTGCTTTAAACTTGTTTGATCCATCGATCAATATTATAGCTATAGCTATTCTCTGTTGTCGGGACATTTTTAGGAAAAATAGTAGCAAAATANAATTACGTAATTACTTCATTAAAATCTGCCCCATGAAAAATTTTATGCTTGACTGAATGAGGAAATAGAATGACCGTGTGTACAAAATCGAAAACAATCCTGGAGTTTCAATCCAGGAGTGTCATTCCAAAACTTAATTTGAGGAATGAGCATGTGTACTTAGCTTTAAGCACAAATATATAAACAAATAAAAAACATTTGTCGATATGATTTCAACGCCAGATCTAATAGAATGGCCAAAGTGCCTATAAATTATGTAATTTCCAAAATAATGTGGAATGCTAGATTTATCTACAATAAAGTGTTCCCTGTGAAACTATATTAAATTAAATTTTGATTGTTAAATTATGAAAGTAACAATAATGTGGTAAAAAAAAACTGCTTAAATAACATCAGCAATCAAGTGAGCAGATCATTGTTGTAAGTTCTCATAACTAACTATACTGCAATGCGTTTAGTAGACATTAATAAAATAAGAGAGTTATTTCTACAATACCACAATATGAGAAGAAAAAAAATAAAATATTTATTCCAATATCATTGATAGTTTCATTTTTGATTTTGGAGTATTTGTAATTTTAAGCTTTCTTCTGGAAATAGTTTGTAAGTTAAATATTGATTTATAATATATCCATATTGTAAAAATTACTTAAATATGGGGGAAAGATTATTACAACCACTCTCTTTTTTTTAAAAAAAAAAGATTTACTTTTCCTTAACATTTGGAAAGTAAAAAAGATTAATTTAAGAAAATGACATTATAAAATTGATTGCTTAAATATTTATCATATAGTATTGTATATCAGAATCAATAAACTTAATTAAAATCTTGCAGTTGGCTGTATAAACTTGCTCGTAGTTTTATTTACACTGGTAGCTATAGCAACACAATAGTTTTTACTAAAGATGGGTGAGATTATTATGTTCACAGTCAACATATCATACATGTCAAGATTTTATTGAAGTAAGATGGAATAAAATCTAAGCATGAACAATGTGGGGATTTTTTTCCTAAAAAAGAAGAGTAAAAGTTGTGAAGGGGGAAGCTTTTCAATGTGTGAAATATACAATTCGTAATCAAATTCTTATGACTGCTACTTCAAACATTAAAAGGAAAGACATTTCAGATAGAAACTGTAAGAGAAATTTTTATAGATAAAACTATTTAAAATTGACTAACTCTTACAAACTTATCCACGTGTTTCTTATTCTGTAGAAGCCATCTTTTTCCCCCACTTGTATCATATCCTACCAGACTACACTAAATGAGTAGATGAGATATTGGTCTGAAAAATATATGGAATAACGGATATATAGATTTATTTTTAGGCCCCATTCGCATGGACAGTAATTTCATCCGCTTTTGAACCGCGTATCAACCATGGATAAGGATTTTGTGTTCGGTGTTACTGTTATCCACGGCTCAGCCAGATTTAGGCATGCGAACACAATCATGGCTCAGCCGCGGATAAATTTGTAAATAACAGGAACCGGAAATAAAATAAAAAAACGATTATTCCCCTCATCCATAGAGCTTATCAAAAGTTATCAATATGGTACCTTTAATAAAACGAAATCTATCAAAGATAAT
>PXIH01S0005069.1:18449-28724 GCA_003024985.2 Euperipatoides rowelli | reverse complement strand
TAGCACTTTGAATATTTTAATGAGTGTTAATATTTGCTAATCTTTATTTTTGCAAATATATGACTGTCGCGAAACTCGCGGAAATATTACTCTCGTGAAAATATCCATATATACAGTATTTATTTATTACACCATTGTATAAGACCAGAAAGTCAAATAATAAAAATCAAATAAATAAATGAACAAATAAATAGCGCTAGTGAACAATGTCTGGTATTTACTGTATATCTTTTATCTCGTATCAAGTAAATTAATAAATGAAATATTTAAGGATTTTGATTTAAAGCAGGAATTTTTTGGGAAGTGGCATAATATCATCTAGAATGGATTAAATTTAATAAATGAATATTAAGCCTATAATAGACTATTATATTAATTAATTTTTTATAACCTAACATTTAATATATACTTTCCAGGTTTAAACGTACATGAAATTTTGTAAACGTGTGTTTATACGTTTAAACGGCACAACCCTATTTCATAATGGCAATCTTACTTGCTTACACACACACACACACACCCGCACACTTATCTAGGCTGGCTCAAAAGTAAGTCAATATCTAAAGTTCTTTAATTACTTAGATTCTAAAAACACAATTTAGAAATGAATAAACACTTGATATCTACTGTAGATGAAAGAAATTCAAAAGAGGTTCAATAAAACTCTTCAATTTTCTTCTATGTAAAATTGTAAAATGAAATTAATAAGTAAAAAAGAACTTGGTAAAGAACGTATTCAGTTTAAAATGATCTTGAACTGAACTAGTGATTTTTTTGAAAAATGAACTTGAACTTGAGCAAGTTCCTTTTTTGGAGATGAACTTAGAACATGAACTTGCTCTTTTTTAAAATGAACTTTTCCGATCACTGTATGTTTGTGAGAAATACGCTTTGTAATGCATAATTTTCATCAGAGCATAAACACACAGAGTAAGGAATTATAAATCCGCAGAGCATAAACGGCGTGCATTCATGAGGGGAATGTCCATAGATGCAGTGGTTTGGGAAAGTGTAGAATATTGAATTAATGTAATGTTAGTTTAAAATAAAAAGCAGTTTTCAATTAAAAAGAAAAAATAACATTTATTCTGCAATTAATATTTATCAGTCTATTAAATTATAACAATTCAACATTTGAAATCTCCATTTATTGAGCTTGGGTGGCCATCCGGGCCCTCTTGAATTTTAGGCCCTAGGCAATGGCCTTGTTGGTCTAGGTGGTAAACCGCCGCTGCATATTGTAAATCATATGGAAGTATATTATAGTTTCTAAAACAGCATATTTGATCATCTGTTTCCCCTGCAATAAAATGTAATATGATTTATTATTATTATGTGCTGTTAATAAATCAAATTAAAATGGATATAATAGTTCAAAATAGTCTATAATATTTTAAAATTTTATTATTTATATTAAGGATAATTATAAGATTTTTACCAAAGTCCCATTACAGGAGGGATCATAAAACACTAATTAAGACATAAGAATGTCAGACTAAAGCTAATAGTATTGAATGGAAATTCTTTCTTTAATTTCTCATTATTTTAGGATGGAGTGAATATGATGTGGTCCTGCCAAGTTCCCCAGTGTTGCAAAAGTAGCATCAGAGCAAGTTGCCGCGGAGGCATCACCGAACTGATCATCATGTGATGCAGCACCAAATACACCTTTGTATAGAATAGATTTGTGACAGTACGGCTGAAGAAAAAGAAATATGCCATCACACCTTACCAGATTCCCATTTTTCTATAACTTAATTTCATGAGTGATTTGATGTTCTCACCCCCATTCTCGCCAAAATTTGTGTGAATTGGGTATTATTAGCATCTGCTGAATTCTGACAAAGCATGCACACACTCACAAATGATTTTTTAAATGGTTTTGCTGAGGGTGTTTGGATGAGTGAAAAATATTATAATAGATATCAGTCCTTTCAATTATCACATTTTTAATTTTTTTATCAATTTTTTTGTCTACTAGAGATAAGTTCCTCTGAAAAGATAAGATCTGAACATTTTATATGATAAGTTATTTGTTTTGTTTTTCGGGGAAGAGGGGAGTGTGTTGGCAATGGTATATGTATCCTAAATTAGCTCTCTAGAAGATAAAGATGTGAATTCATCGCCCAAATTTCGTCTTATCATAGTTTTATGTTTTTATTATTTTTTTCTCTCTATTGTAAATTATTGACATTTCTTTAATTAATAGACTTTTACAGATATTTGCAAAAATTACATTGAATATAAAGTCCAAAAAAAAAAATGGCACAATTACCAGTATTCATGCTATCTAAGACAGAACGCTGGTCTTAAAAGCTATTAGCGATTTAACAAAGTGCAGCATTTATTACTATTTCAAACATCTACTGAACCACTGAAATATTGACTGCATCCATTACAGTATATAAAAACAGATGGTTGCAGTAGTAATGATTTAGACCCTCCGTGAAACTTGTCATGAAAAACTATTGACATTGCTTTATGAAATAAACACTATATTTATGACTTGTTGAAATACCATATTGAACACTAAATCTTTCTATGCCATGAATCTTACTAATGTTTTACACTGCCATTATCTTTTTTCAATCTACAGTACCTTTCTTGAAGGTATTTTTTTTTCTTGCATATTTTTAAATACTGTTTATTGATATACAGTACTATGTTGTACATACTTCCTTTTATACAATTTCATAGAAGTACAGTATAACATTCCTTGTAAACTAACTGGTTTTGTAAGTACCGGTAGTGGTTTTGAGTATCGTAGCACATTTTATGTTAAGAATAGTTTTGTATTTTATATTGTAAAGTAAATCATCTTTTAATGTGTTTTAATTATCAAGCATATTTTATATACTGTATCTATTGAGGAATTAGTGTTTTTTTGTGTGTGTGTGAGTATATATATATATATATATATATATACACAGTATATATACTGCATACAGTATATTGTGTGTGGGATATATTTATGCAGTATAGATAATTCTCAATTTACAAGGATTTTTTTTTTAATGTTTTTGGAATAACACGATTTAAGAATTCCTACCATTTTTTAAATTACACGATTCACAATATATACTGTAGTATAATGTAACAATAGTCTTAGAAAGATTCATTTATTTCAAATTGCTTAAAATTCTTTCTAAGAACATTTTCTATGAATGCATGTTAAATCTATTAGCCTAAATTTATATCCATTCAGCCAGCAGTACTAACAACTATAGGTACAATTTTTTTAGATTAACCTAAAAATGTTCATAAGAAAATTTGTTTGTTTGCACGTTTTTGATTTGCAAGTCAATATCCAAAACACAACCCTATCATAAATTAACTTAATTTATAAACAGACTTTATATACAGTACATTATATTGTGTTCATAGTACAGTACAGTATATACACCCACACACCTAGTTTATGTACTGTATATGCAGTATACAGTACATACATTATCGAGTATATATATATACAGTATATATAATATAAATACTGTACATAAATGTATATACAGTATACATACATCACATGTATAATATTTAAGCTGGGTTGAAAGCAAAAATATAATGTTGCTACCAAACATTATTAATATTGAAATTATAAAGTAGTACAATATTAAAATATATACCGTCTATAAATACCCATTTAACTAATCTTGACTGGCCCAAGTTGGCAAAACCTTAGCTTATTTTCTAGTGGCCAGCTTAATATGCATGTATGGTATGCAGTACATTCTATACTGTATTGTATGTATACACTTAATATATACTGTACATACATTGTGTGAATGTACCGTATCTAATGTACAGTATGTACTGTATATACACTATATACTGTATATAAAAACTTGCCAAAAATAGACAACACTGACAAGGAATAGTAAAATCAGCTAAAACCTAATGAATATAATAATTCATGGGATATCTAATAAAATATAATTCCCACCAAAAATTAGAACAAATGCCCCTCCCCCCCCCCCNTAGTCTAAATAAAAAGACTTTAGTACAAACTTGTCATGAGACTAACAACATTTGGAAAGAAACAAGATCTCAAATAACAAGACAATGAGTGCAAAATTAGACCATAAAATAAAAAAAGATTTCAGTAAAAGAAGCCTCATGGCTCATCAGGTTCAGAGTGGGGTTAATTGATATTTCGCCAAGTCAGAAACAAATGACCTTCAGGAACAATATCAATGACTTAAAAACACTAAAAAAGAGAAAAAAGAATAAAATAAAAAAACGTACATTTTCTTATTTTATTCTTTTTTCTCTTTTTTAGTGTTTTTATTAAATCATTGATATTGTTCCTGATGGTCATTTGTTTCTGACTTGGCGAAATATAAATGAACTCCACTCTGAACTTGATGAGCCATGAAGCTTCTTTTACTGAAATCTTTTTTATTTTATTGTCTTATTTTGCACTCCTTGACTTGTTATTTGAGATCTTGTTTCTTTCCAAATGCTATTAGTCTCATGACGAGTTTGCACTAAAGTCTTATTTTTATTTAGACGTACTTGCCCTGATTTTTGGATTCTCTTGTTATTTTTTCTGTAAAATATTTAAAAAATAACTTGTTTTTGAATAATTTTTATAAAATTCATAAAAATTTATATATTTTAGAGGAATTTTGAAAAGACTGGGAAGCTTTTCTTTACAGTGCCCGCTTGAATCTTTTTTTGGGAGTGTGAGGGGTCATTTGTTTTACTTGTAGAAGTAATTAAATTTTTCTTTTATATTTTATAGTATTTCATGTATTATTATATACAGTATACTGTATATACAGTATATATAATATATACAGTACCTGTGTACATACAGTATATATATTTATATACAGTATATCAGTATATTCTGTATTTAAATACTATACTATATTATATACAGCATATTCTATATACACACACAGCATATGCACAGTTAATACTGTATATGGTTATATACAGTATATAAGAAAAGTATATAACCATATACAATGTGTATATAAACTCTTAATTGATGCTATTTTAAAGCCAGATGTTGTTTATCCACTTCCTCCTATATGTGATCTCTTCTAAGTAGGCTACTGTATATTAAAATTATTGAAGGAAAGCAACACCTAGCTAGCTTAATATAATCATTTAATTGTTTTAAAATCAATGTTGGATGTAATTCTATTTAGGAAAAAAAAAAAAAGTTAAAAAAAAAAAGTTGGATAATTTCTTTTCAGAGGAACTTTGGTATCTGCTTCTTGTAATTTAGAACCAATATAACAACTTTTTTTTTTTAGTCTCATTGAATATACTAAAGATTTGGTTTACTACAGTATGTACATATTATAAATAGCTACTCTGGGACATCATTTGTCCCCTTCCCCTGTTTTAAAAATATTATAGTGACAAATGGAAAATTGTATTTTTATGAATGAAAAGGGTTTTATTTAAAATCCCCAAAAGTTTTTGTGAAGGCTTTTATTACAAATTTTGATTCGGAAAGAATTAATATAGTGCAAGATTTTTTTAAATTTTTTATTTGCTATTAAAAAAAACAGAAGGTTAAACACAAGGTACCTACTGTACATATTCTAGTTTAGTCTTGTTTAGAATTTTTCAGGAGGGAGCATGTTTTGAACAATTCAATTTTATATAATTTTTAATAAAATGAAAACCACTTTTTGAAATTAGTTTTGAAACTAAAGCTATGGATTTTTTTTTAATGCTAATGGTTGTCTATACTAGCGTTGAAATTGCTGTTTCTTAAAATGTTCAATTCTCTTGATTTGATTCTGCTCACACATTTAAAATGTTGCACTTAAACATTACTTATACAGTAATCCCTCAATTTACACGTATCTTTTTACACGGTTTCAAAGTTACACGAATGCCAAATGTACATTAATGTGCACTTAAAAGACCTTTAATTGAATTATAATTTACTGCTAATCACTAAATGTATTAGTATCTATTTACACGAATTTCTATTTACACGAGGTCACTGAGGAACACATACCTAGTGTAAATGGAGGGATTACTGTATTTGCGTATGTATATCAAATTGCTCAGTATTTTAATATGACCTAGAGCATTAAAATTACCGATGGGGTCTTTGCAATGCCAGCCTAGTTCTATCTTTCAGTGGTGAATATTTCTGTGCTAACACTGTGCATTAGCAGTCCAACTATTTCAATGCTCATGTAACCCAACTCTAATGGTAAAAATCTCATTTTCTGGTTCTAACAATGGTGACTTGACAAGTGGGATTTTGGTTGCATCTGATAGTGATTTATTTTGTTAAATTCCGTTATATTCGGTTATTTCCCATCCGGCTTTTTTCAGATTTACAATCTCCTAGTTCAATTAATTCATGATTCAAGAAATGTTTTTTTTTTAAAATACTGTTACGGTAAGTCATTTCAGCTAATTTGGCTATTTTTAGGTATTTCAAAAGTTAGGTTGGCAGTAAAAAAGGAGATTGAAATATTTTGATTTTTAAATGATTTTAGAACCTTGCTAGATTTTCCTTCTATGAAAATTTTCCTAATATCAAAAGTTGCAAGATGTCGATTTGCGTCAATCCCAGAATTTAGTATCAAATTTTCATGAATTTCTGAACCTATGCCATTCACTGTTCCCTCCTGAATAGATGTGTAACATTTTTTCTTCTTGTAACTGGAAATATTTTAGATCTATTCTTTTAAAAAAATGAAGAAAACTTGATTTCTTTTTAGATACAACTTAGGCTAGGCTTGTTAGGTTGATACTTGCCTGTGTCAGGTACAGATTCAGAGACTCTTAAACACTGCCCATACATTATTGATTACTCAAGTTAAAGTTGTTTTTATATACTGTACAGTAAAGATTTCTTGCTATTGTAACACCTCAACAAATTCCATATTTTTTTTTGTAATTTCTTTCAAAGCTTATGATTTATTAAAAGTCCTTTCCATTCTTAAATCATTAAGATATATATACAGTATATATATATATAGGTACAGGTATATCTTTCACCTAATAAATGCTGTTAGCATTGATTTCCAACTGTTTGATAAAATAATTTGCACCTTTGACAGATTTAAAAGTTCTTAAAATTTGACCCATATTTTTTTTTTAAGAATAAAAGGCAGATTAACATGGCTAGATTTTAATCAATGGGTACCAACATTCTTTTATGAAAGTCACACCATGCACCATATTTTGTGAATATCATGGTGTTTAAGTTATAAAATACTGTGTATTTTTTTTTAAAAAAATGCTACAAATTTATTAACCTGTGTAGAAAATTTCTGTATTTTAAAGGGTATCTGATAAACCTAAAGTTAAGAACACCAGAGGGTTTTTAATCTTTTAGCCTCTGCATTTAAATTGTTTTGTTTTTTAAATTTTCTTTATTATTATGATGTGTTTATTCAGCAAAAAACATGGTACTGTAATTACACATGAAGTCCTAGCCCACAAAGGATGTGGCCTACATTTACATAAACTAAAATAAAGATTTTGATTAGTAAAAACTATTTACAATAAAAATATATACAAAAAAGTTCAATTAGATTCAAGGTGACTCACTGGCCTCAAAAGGGTACTTATGTGCAACTTCCGGATAGTAACTATAGCCAAAACACAAAAGTCAATAAGCTTTATTAACACTATAATACAGTTCAAATCCATTAACGTAATGTTTCATAGTCACAAAAAATCCAAAGAACTTAAAATAAAATAAAAGCAGNCGTTACTTCCAACCTTAAACAAATAGGAGATGCAGCAACATGTTGAAATAATACAAAGAACAATAGATGAAAGGATTCCATACAAACTCCAACAATTCATCAAACGGAAACCTCCGCGTCAGCTCATTCAGGGCCTTGACCGTAAGAGCATTGCAATGCACAATTCGGCATTCCAACGCAAAACAAGCCAACTGCTCCATGATCTGTACTATGGGAAAAATTTTCATCAGATAACCATAAGTCAATCCACCATCTTAGTAAAGAAAAACAACAATAAAAAGATATAAAACAAACAAACTGCTGCTGAGAAATAACAATGGCTGCCATAGGCGCCCTAGCGGAAATGAACCACTACTGATCTTGTCTGTCAATTCTCACTAACATTGGTGGTATAAAATCATTTAATTGAAGATCACATTTGTTATATCGCTGGATCTGATATGTGTCCTTAATTAAAAAGTAAAAACTAACATTAAGCTGTAGAGAAAAGTTGTCATCCTGTGCTGATTTGATCAGTTACAGTACATGTTCCATATTATTTAATTGCAACAACTTCAATAAATATCAATTACTTAATGTATGTCTCAAATCCAGTTGGGTGACTAGGAATGAAAGGACCCATGGCAAAAAAAAAAAAAAATGTATAATATATTTGTATGGATAAGTAAAAAAATTAAGTCATGATCCAGGCTTATTTTTATCACTATAATAGCTATAATGGATGGGCAGCACTGTGGCTTCAAGCAAAAAAAAAAAAAACTTTGATTTTTAGATTAATACTGTAGGCCTATATTTTTAGAAGAAATTTTTAATGTTCTGAAGCCGACGAGTCCCACCAACCCTAAAATTTGAAATTTTTCATCCAGACCATCCTGTTAATTACACCACTGCTAGTATTGAGACTTTTATTTAATGAGCGAAAAAGATACAGCATTAGCTGGCAAAAGAAAACAAATGTAAAAAGGCAAATTTCTCAGTTTATGATGATAATGGCTGAAAAAAAATTAAAATGTTTTCTATTTTATTTGATATTGGCTATAATGATATGCTTAATAGACTTGGAACATGGTAATGCAATTTGTTCTTATTTTGCTGGTTCGTTACACCACACAGAACACCTGTATATTCCAATTTGTTTATTGGTCAATGCTCTTTGCAAGATGCCTGTACCTGCATTATCAATAAGCATGGTGTATGCTGTTATATCACCTCGATTTTAAAGTCACCAATAATAAAAATTTATAATTTAGCTTATTTGAATCCCATCATGACTTCATGCTTTATTTTCCTTGTAATTTAGGGGTTGACTAACAGCTTGGTAATTAAGGACATTCATTTAGATTATTTTTTATTACTATAAAAGGGGAGTGAAAATTTTTAAGGACTAAGCAACTTTAAAGCTTAAAAGTATATAAATACATATGATGTAAACTTTATACCATTGTGCAATCCCAGTATATGGTTTTCAACTTAAAACAACAACACTATAATAATCTAAATATGTTAAATATATTTATTTTTCCATTGAGGTATTGATATTTATTATTACAAATTGAATCTTAAATTTAAAAGGGCTTTCTAATGTATAAAATATTTACACAATTCGGAAATGAACGAGTTGATTTTTTGTATGGGCAGTCTGTTAATTGTCTCTTTTTGGGATCGTTTCACATTTCTTTTTTTACTGTGAAAAGCGAGGATGAGTGTTGTTATTGGAAATGGTCCCTTATTAATGATGCAATGCTACCATGTAGTGATCTGAAAGTGCTTATTATGAGCACAAAAACATTTATAACTATTATCTTGGTTGACTGAGTCTTTTTCTGTCTTGGTTTTTTTTTTTTTTTTTAATTTATTTGTTTTCAATTTATGTTTGCAACAACTTGAAAAAATTAACGATTGAAAAAATTATACAGGTATTTAAAACATTTATTTATTTGGTGGTATTTTGATGTAGGCGATTCAAACTCAGTTATATAGACATAAAAAAATCTCGAAGGTTTCAAATGGCAAAATATTTTATATCAGACTGTAAATAGATTTGTGGATTATTATTGTTTGAACATTATTTTGCATAGCAATTTTTTAGAAAATTGCTTTTCAAAATCATTTATTTCTGAGTTTTTTCTAATATACTGTACATTTATCTATACCATTTAAACATTTTCATCATTTTTTTAACGCCCATCCGTAAATCAAAATGAAATGAATTCTCACTCTTAACTCTCTATGAAGAAAGGTGCAGCCAAAATATACAGTAGATAGATTTTGTTCCTAACAGGACATCAATACATTTTGGAAAGTCAGGACTATTCTAGAGTTTAAAAATTTCTCATTTTATTAGATTTAGTAAAATCATAAATAAAAAACTAAAAAAAAACTAATATGATTACTCCATATGTTAACTTATTCTATATCAACATACAGTATGTCCTGTAACTTTAATGTGATACCGTATACTTCATTTAATGAAATAAACCCCCAAAAGACATATATTTTCACTCATTTTCTAGTGTACCTGAGTTGTGTCTATTTTGGCATTACACCTTGGCTGCTGCTGTTTATACATTATCAC
>PXIH01S0005062.1:0-16519 GCA_003024985.2 Euperipatoides rowelli | reverse complement strand
GCAATGAACTCAACAGAAATAAGTAAATGGATCGAAGCTATGAATGATGAAATTGAATCCTTAAACAAACACAAAGTATGGACATTAACAGACCTCTCTTCTGGGAAAACACCATAAAATGAAAATGGGTCTTTACAAAGAAGAAGGCTAACCCACCAAGTGAAGAACAAAAATTCAAAGTGTGCCTTGTAGCCAAAGGCTTTACACAAAAACAAGGAATAGACTACGAGGAAGTATATGCGCCAGTATCGAACTTTGAGACTATAAGACTACTCACTTCAATTGCAACAGAAAAGAAATGGATACTAGACCAATACGATGTAAAGACTGCATATTTACATAGTGATTTAACAGAAACAATTTACATGGAACAACCTGAAGGATTTATCCAGAAAGGACAAGAAAAACTATACTGTAAATTGGAAAAATCCCTCTATGGACTAAAACAGAGTGGTAGATGTTGAAATAACCATCTAGATAAAACACTAAAAGAAAAAGGTTTCACCAGAAATGAAATAGATCCGTGTGTATACAAGAAAAACAAGAAAGAAGGGACATTGATACTAACAGTCTATGTTGACGGCATACTCACTATATCAGAAAATGAGAACGTGAGACAAAAATCAAGACAACTACTTGAAACATGCTTCGAAATAAAATATATGAGCATAGTATCAAACTTATTGGACGTAAACTTTGAACATCTCGGAGGTGGAAGCATTTCACTATCCCAAATACCATACATTAATCAACTATTAGAAAGATTCAGACTGCAACAATTAACAGAAACAATTTACATGGAACAACCTGTGAAGAAGGAAACCCAAAAATCATTCAATGGAAATCCGGAATGACTTCCCATAGAGGAGGAGGAAAAAAGTAAAGAAACAGAAAATCTACCCTTCCGAGAACTTATTGGAGGACTGCTACACCTCTCACAAAGGACCAGACCAGTAAAATTATTAGATATGTAGTTATTGATGGCAGCGAAGTTAAAGTTGTAGAATCGTTTATTGACTTTGTAGAAACTAAAGGGTAAACTGCTGAAGAAACCACAAATATGATTTTAACGAAATTAGAAAATGATGGATTAGATATACAAAATTGCAGAGGACAGGCTTACGATAATGCTGCGGTAATGCAGGAAAGCACACTGGTGTTCAAAGTTACATTAAATAAATAATTATTTGAATGTTCCGTTTGTGTCTAATGGTTCTTTTAATGTTGCTCCTACTGATTATTATTTGAACAAAGCTAAAATGGCTATGTCTCAATTTTGGCCTTCTATTATTAAATTAAAAACTCGTAATATTAAATTGTCCATTAGATTATATAGAGTTATGATTTTACCTGTTTTGTTGTAAGCGGCTCCTATATGGGCCATGAATTATTTTGACAAAATTGAACCGTTTCAATCTTTTTTTATGAAAAGATTTTTTAGCCTTCCAAGAAATGCTCCTAATTTTTTGATTCGCATGGAAATGGCACTGCCAAATATTTCATTTTATGTAATAAAGTTAACTTTAGGGTATTGGTCTAAAATGTTGGCTATATTAGATGCTCATTATCCTAAAAGGGCCTATAATGGTTTAGCAATACGTTCACATAATATAATAGGTTACTCTTACAATTAGTTTAATATAATTAATCATCTGTTGAATAATTATGGGTTTTTTCATATGTTTTTGAATATTCTGAATCTGATTTTGTTAGAACAATGACTCTGAATGTGATGACTACTATATTTGATAACCAGTTACAACAGGACTACCCAAAATCTAGAGATATGTTTACTAAAAAGGATATGATATATGCTAGATCAATGACACTAAATGTGATAACTACTATATTTGATAATTAACCAGTTACAACAGGATTACCCAAAATCTAGATATGTTTATTAAAAAGGATATATATATGTTAGATCAATGACTCCGAATGTGATGACTACTATATTTGATAACCAGTTACAACAGGACTATGCAAAATCTAGATATGTTTACTAAAAAGGATATGATATATGTTAGATCAATGACTCCGAATGTGATGACTACTATATTTGATAANCAGTTACAACANGACTATNCAAAATCTAGAGATATGTTTATTAAAAAGGATATGATATATGTTAGATCTACTATTCTACCTGAGGTTTATCTTTTTAAATATAAGGATATTAATTATACTAAGTTACATTTACAATTGAAGTTGTTTTCAGGAGGTTGGATAATGATTAAAGGGAATTCATTTTTATTTTCTGGTTTAAATTGCTAGATGTGTAATCTTGGACAGATGGAGTCATTGATTCATATGTTATTTGTATGTCCAGTTTATGGATATTATAGAAGTAAATATTTGAGTGGATATGAGATGAGAGTTTAACTGAGATATTAGTCGACCAGCAGATAGTATTGAAATTAGTTAATATTGAAAGAATATATGATCTTATTAGTGGTATTTTAATTTTAAGAAATAATATTCTATCCATTTCAGAGTAGTCATGAGTTATTAGTTAAAACTGTTAGAAAAGTTTAATAGCCTATATTGCATTTTTTTTTTTTTCGGGAACATAGTTCACGTAGATACATGATATAATTGTTACTATCAAATTAGGATGAATTATGATTTGTATAATAGTTATTGTTTTTCATATTTTTGATGCTGCCTCCGATGATTAATGTATTAAATGGTTGAAATAAGACTAGGATTTAGAAAAGTTTATTAAAAGGCATATGATTTATTATAAATTGTTTTTTTCTCTCTCTCTCCCCCATCTCAGAATAATTATGATTTGTAATACTATAATTATTTTGCGTACTTACTCCCATTGTAATGGTCTTATGACCTTGTATAATTATGTTCAAATAAAATAAAAATAAAGAAATAAATCCAAATGCAGAATTTGTAGCATGTACAAATCATTCTTTAAACTTGGAATGTGTACATTCAGCTTCTACTGCTGTAAATTCTATAACATTTTTTGGGACTCTCAAACAATTGTTTTCGTTTTTTCATCTTCCAATCATTGATGGGATATTTTACTTTCTGTCACTGGTCAAGGTGTTAAGTGCAGTGTAGAAACTCAGAGCGCAAGAGGAAAAGCGGTAACTATTGTAAAAAAAAACATTTCTTAAACATTTTAAGTGCTTTGGAAAAATTGAGATCTGAATAATAAAATATTAAAACGAGATCAGACGCTGGAATATTACTCAACTCAATGCAATTTTTTTATTTTCTGTCTACCTCAATTTATGAGAATCAGTCCTTATGGAAATTAATGATGCGCTACAATACCTGCAAACAAAGGGGTAAAATATCTATCAATGTGATTTAAAACTGAATTCTTTACAAATGTATTTCATTGAACAAAGTGGCACACTAGTGCAAAAAGCAGTTACAACAGCCAAGAAAATTAGTGAAGAGTTGGAGATATCCACTGAGTGTTGAGTTAGAAGGGGAAAAAATTATGAGTGGTGAAAATTCACGAGATGTGGGACTATCTTTAGAAGAAGAAATACAAAGAGGAATGTATCATTGGATAGTGTTATCCAGGGAAAAAAAAGTATGTTTTGAGAAACTACATGTCCTTGCAGCGAAGTATTCATTCCTAATACCATCTAATCTTTTAAATGAAAGTTTTGAATGTTAAGTGAATAACTTTGTTGACATTGACGAAGAACAGTTACATATTGAAAGGAAAATGATCCAGAATTTTATGTCTGTAACTGCTCTACAAGAACAAGCAAAACATTGGGAAAATGGGCAAGGGTCTCTTGAACTTCTAATATTTATTCAAAAATATAGCTTGGAAAACTCTGTTCCCAACATAGTAATATTGTTAAGAATTTTTTTAACAATAGCAATCAGTGTCGCTAGNTGTGAACGGAGCTTTTCCAAATTAAAACTAATTAAAAATTATCTTCGTTCCACAATGAGTGATTTAAGATTGCGAAATCTAGCGATACTTTCCACAGAAAAACAACTAACAGATAATATAAATTTTGATAATGTCATTCAAGACTTTTCTAATAAAAAAGCAAGAAAAATAACTATAAACATGATTACATTTTTTCATTATGTTTACAATCTGTTTAAACAAAAGAAATAAAAAAAATTATTTATTTATTTATGTTCAGTAATTGTTAATAACCACTCTTTATTTAGAAAGAGCGGTAAATTGGGGACCGCCCAAGGTGACAAAAGCTCTAGGTATGCCACTGGTTTGTCCAGTCATAGTAAATTAGCCTAGCTCTTGAATGAAAATGTAAAGCCATATCCAGACTAAAACCAGTATTAAATAAAGTTACTGTCATTTAAGAAATATTTTTGTTTATCAAATAGAATAGAATTATTTTTTCCTAGTGAAACGTTTTTTGTTTTTTGTTGTATCAATCTATAATAAATATTTCCTATAGATATTAAATTTTAGTTTTTAAGCTCCAAACAAAATCAGGTCAAGCTTTCCAACTGATAGTATCTTTAGAAAAATACTGACTAGGACAACCTAGAGTTAGTCTATATAATATCAGACCGGTTATTAATATCCATAGCTAAAGAAAATATGGTATTGACTGGCTGTTGTTTGAAACTTAGAATTTTTAAATAATAAATAATTTTTGCCAGATTTTTTTTTTGTTTCTTCCAAATATCAAGGAATCAGAGAAACTTTCATGATTAATCTAGTTTATTATGTTATTCTTACTTCTTCTAAGATATTGTGTGTCACCATCCAATTCGATTTAAAATGGAATTGCCATGTAAATAACCATATCCAAAGCCATGAAAAAAATGTTTTTATTGTATAGACTCAAAGCTAGAAAAGCTTGCCCCAAACTTATGCTTCTTGTGTAGAATAATGTTGTACTGTGTGGGGTGGTGCTTTGACCAAAAACCTTATTTATATGATAGAAAGGGTTCAAATGAGGGCTTTCAGATTAATTTTGGGTGATTCTTTTGTTAATTACCAAAGTGCATTGATTGCTCTAAACATGAAATCCTTGAGGAAAGAACAACTGACTTGACGCTCAAATTTGCTGAGTCTTTTTTTTACTGAATTTCCTTCTTATATACATGAAATCTGTTATAAAACCTCTGGCATAAATACCAGAAATTTTGATAAACTATTTGTTTCTTACATAAGAACTAAACAATATAAAAATTCTCCCATCCATTACATGATTTCACTCATTAATGAAAACATGTAGGCCTAACCTTATTTTTTATCCTTGCTTTTTGTGTTGGATTTGTTTTTATCTTATTTGTAATTTAGATCTACATCTCTCGAGGCTAAGATCTTCTTTATATTATACAACTATATTTGTGTAATCTTTATCGTTTGTTTGTTAATAATAATAAAGCCAAATATGAATATGAATAATAGTGTCAAACGCCACCAGGGGTTATTATGAAAATATTTACATGATAATGTTTTATATTTATTATACTGTAGACTCAATATGCTATACTGTATGTTGGTTTTTAACATTTTTTCTATTTGATTAAAGTATGTACCGTACAGTTAAAATATTGCTGTTTTCTCTAAAGACGATCATGCTATAAATTCATAAAAATAGAATTCATGCATAAGAAATTAATAAATATAATATTCAATATACAGTTAAAACTTAAAGTTTTTTATTTTATTTGTTTTAAAAAGAGGCTAGACTTTGAAAGGAAAAGAGTAATAAAGTGAGATTTTCATTTAACTGTTAATGATCAGCTAGCAAGCAAACAAGATTGTATGGAAACAATTAGTTCCGTCTAGTTAGCTCCTCTGAACAAAACCTTTATCAAAACTTTCCATCCTCTCCCAGATGGTTTATGACAATCATAAAACCTGCGAGGAGTTTTCTTTATACCTGAGAGATCATTTATTGGAGTAAAAATAATAAAAACACTTTTTCATTATTTTTAAAACTAAAGCACTTAGAGCTTCGCTCTTTTCTCAATTTGGTTTATTTGACAGCCTTCTCTGATATTTTGTAAAATATTTACACTAACAATTATGCAAATGCCTTCTCTGATAATAATATTAAACATTGTATATTTTTTGTGCGATGAGTCACATCTACCCCCCTTTGAGCAATACAATACATTCCAAGCACAAGATACTAATTTAGGAGATTCCCCTCAGCCTCCTAGAATCGAGTATTGCAGAAAATTTTGACTATGATCTAAAAACAGAAATTGATTGGAACCAGTAATTGTTTTATTCAATAAGATATTTCAAAATTCGTCACTGGTGCGCTTAATTTTGATCTTCAAGGAACCAATAGTAAATATCTTTTTTCCAAAAACAGGTATTTTTATATAATGAAAATATTATAAAAAGAAGGATTTAGACTCTCCCTCTCGTCACTCAGAAATTTTTATTAAAAAAAATTATCACCAGATCAGCTAAAACTTGAAAATCCACATTCATTGACGATCCAGTACCCTTGGCGGCTTTCCCTTCACCAAGTTCGGCGTATTCCAGAATACTTAGTAACAAGCTTCTGATAGTAACCAGCCACAGAACAAAAGAACGATGCTGACCAAGGCCATGTCCAGGTCGAACTTAAATTAGCTTAAGGTAGTAACAGAGGGGCGAAAGAGAAGCACCTTACTTTCTTTAAATATTACACAGTTAATTCAACTTAAGCAGAAGATAGCCGAAGCTAAACACACTGGTCCTGACTCTTTGCTGATTTTATTTTCCAACTTAACACAACTTATGCCAGCGTATAAAAAGGACTTGTCATGTTTCGACAGCTTAAGGTCGCAACCCCAGAGAGATTCTGAATCTCCGAAATTGATGTTTTTTCCTACTAGTTTGGTAAGACCTTGGCAGACCTCCTAATCCCAGTTTTTCTACTATCAATAATTTCTTTATTTCCTGCATACCAAAACCTATAAACACCTACTGTTTTTTTTAAAAAAAAACTTTTCTTCACTACTGAAAAGTAGACTTTTCTTCGCATCTCAAGTATACTCATTTTTTATCAAGACAGACTTTTCTTTTCCATTTCATTTTTAATAAACTTCATTTCCCTACCACCAAGTTTGAAATCTGATATGAACTTGCTTAAGGAGCAGGAAAATGTCCTAATTGGAAATATTTGCTATAAAATATGTTTCTATTTGCAAATCAGAGAAGGGTAAGATAACTAAATTTTAATTGTATTATTTTTTTAAATTTAATATTAACATTTCTTTTTCTTTTTTTGATAAATAATTTTTCAAATTGTTTACTTTTATTTCTGTCTTTATAATTCAATCGTTAGTTTAATGATGTTTCTATAAATGTTTTATATTTATTAGATTTATTTTTATTTTATTTTGATTGTCAATGCTATATCATTTTAAAAGTTAAAGTTACCTATTAAAATAAATCTATTTTTATTTATACATTAAACTAGACCGTCTTTTTCTTTTTTTAATGAAGTCACGTTTCGCTCAATTTTTTGTTTTGTTTTTATCGTTTTTTTTTTGTTTGCCATAAGACACCTTACCATTAGAGCTACATGGGCAGTAGATCTGGTAAGTTCTGTTCCTCTTAACAGAACTAAAGAAGAGTCCATTTATTTATTTGGGTTCGGATCTTCTTTAAGCTCTCTGTCAATTCAGTCAGAAAACTCTGATATTTAGTTTTATTTAGATTTTGTGCTTTTATTTCAGTCTATTCCTGCAGAGGTTATATATGGTAAGTCAATGTTTTACGTGATTGTAAGTCAGGGGTATTTCATATAATATTAGATAGGCTGTTAGTTATTTCTTACCCTTTGGAGAACAGATTTTGGCAGATTAATTGTTCAGGTGCATCTGAGTTTATCTCAGAAGTTTAGAAATCTCGAGGAGACAGTCGAGCCAATATTCATATTTCTCCAAAGAAGACAGAGGAGTAGATTTTATTGCAAAGTGAAACCGCCACCCTTTTGTTTATTGGAAGGTAAATAGCAATTTAGTGCAGTCTTACTCTCTCTTCACAAAAAGTAAAGTATATACCCCACACACATAAATATTCAAGAGTACATCTTAACCCTATATTTATATCTTACACAAGAGATGAATTAAGGGAATTTTAGCTAGTATATTTATGTAAGAATAGAATAATATTTTATATATTTAAAGTACATTATATTTTACTATACAACAGTACGAGTAAGAACATAAATCTGGCATCCACAACAAGATGAACCTGCAATTACAGCTCATAAAATAAATTCAATGTTGCAATAGTCTATGGCAAACAGGTACAGATCAGTAAAAATTAGTAATAGAAATCAAAATTTTCGTTGAAATTAGTATTAAAGAATTAATTTTAATACATAATCGGTAAGGCTAGACATAATAATTCATCCAGGCGTCCGCTTCAAATTTAGTTTTACCTGATAAAAAAATTAAAATGGCGCCGTTGGCAGCTCTTGTTTCATTGCAAGCTTAGGAATAATATTTTCGTTATTATTTTGTTTCTTTCATCTTTATTTGTTTTTTAATTAACTAAATGGTTTTAAAGTTAATATCATCTTGTCTTAATCATTTATTATTGTTTCATCTCTACAATTGTTTATTTCACATAGTTATTTCATTATGTTGCGATCTCAATTTTCACATAAAGGTGTGATCAATTCGAGTATAATAACAAAGAAGTATAGTAGTGATTATCTAAAAACCTTTAAATATAGAAATAGACATTATATGCAAGAAGGATTAGCTTCATTACTCGATTCATTTGGCTTATTCAAGATATTCAAAAACTGAGATAGGAGAGCGGGCAGAAGGAACTCAATGAATGTTTGAGCTCCAGATAGCACACTCGACATTAACGTTATTATAAAACAATGTTCAAATTATAATAAGTTGCATTCGCATGTCAATTCAAATAATTTAATCAAAATACAAACTCCAGATAAAGTNTATCAACACCCTAATTTTTTATAACTAACATAAGAGCCTTGCAAAACAAATTTGAACAACTTCAAACTCTTTTTTACAATATCAAAATGGATATTACGGTCATAACAGAAACATGAATGAAAGACCATCAAACTGAAGCCTTTAATATAAAGGACTTTAATCATTTTCACTTAATTACACAATGTACTGATAAAATGATTGCAGGTGGCATTAGTGTTAATGGTAAAAAGGATATTACCATTCACAATACTAAATTTTCCGATAATTCACAGATAGAGGTGATTTCATTAATTTGTAGACCATCCTACTTGCCTCGATCCATACCATGGTTTGGCATTATTGCTGGATACAAACCACCAGGTGAAACAAAAGAATATAACAATAAATTCATTGATTATATTTCTAAAGAAATAGTTAAATTTTTATATATCAATCCTAATGCGGATATATTTATTGCAGGTGACTTTAATGACATCAATCTCAACCCTTTATCTCAATTCCACAAATTTAAGAATAACATTTTATACTCCAACAACAAATGAATGAATTCTTGATATATGTTTAACTAATTCTTCAATTAACTTTAACATTCAGGTTCTACCACCATTAGATAAATCTGATCAGGATGTTATCCACATATGTCCCAATCAACATTCTTTCATCAAATCATTCAGTACAGACCAAAAAAGAAATCTAATTTTGAAAGCATGGCAATAGTTCTGAATTCTCATGACTGGTCTCAATTCTACTTAATTAACAATGTTAACATAACTGCTGATCTTTTTCATAGCTTTTTAAAAAATCACTACAAAATCTATTTCCCATTGATCGAGAAAACCATCAATGAAAACAACCCATATTGGTTTTCTATTCATTTATTAGATCTCATGTCTGAAAGATTATCTCTTGTTTAAATTATCCTTTCATTAGAATCACCAGATATTATTAATTCAAAAATCAAGTAAGAAATTCAAATTTCCAAAAACAAATATTTCAATAACCTTATTTACAACAACAACAACTATTCCAATTACTATAAATTCTCGCAACAATGATGAACAAAAACAAGAGTAATCGTCAAATATTTTTCCTAACTCAACTTCTGAAGAAACCAATAATAGCATTATCAATTATTTTGAATCATTATCTAAAGAATCGTCACTTTTAAACTATGATCAAATAAAGAATTATAACAATACCACTAACTTGCCGCTGATTCAGTAATGGGAGATATTGGAATATCTCACATCAATTGATTCAAATAAATCAAGTGGAGCAGATATGATTTCACCATTTATCTTTAATGAGTTTTCAGTATTTCTCTTTGAACCATTAACCAATCTCATTAATCTATCTATTCTTTCCTGTCAATGACCCATAATTTGGAAATCTTTCTTTTTAATAACACTACATAAATCATCATCTCCTAAATCTCCCGATAACATCAGACCCATAGCAGTATCATCACCATTATCAAAAATACTAGAAAAGCACATTATTAAAAATCTAATGCCAAATATTCAACCTCAGTTAGATATTTACCAATTTGGTGGCACTCCAGAAAAATCTACTGGCCAATACATCACTCATTATCTACATAACACTTTAAAACATTTAGATCAACCCAATAATTCTGTTTTTAGTCTAATCCTTGATTTCAAGAAAGCCTTCAATAATGTAAACTATAATTTACTAACTAATCAGTAAACTTATCAATTTAAACATTCATAAAGATGCCGTTATATCAATTTCTGATTTCCTCTCCAAAAGACCACATGTTCTGAAATTCAAGGGTGGAGTTAATGATTTTACGTTCATAACAGAACAGGGTCTACCCCAAGGTGCAGTCATGAGCACACTCCTTTCTTCTATTTTAACCAGTGAATTAGCCAATCAAAATCAATACAGACTAAAATTTGTGGATGATGTAAAAATCAGTTATTTATCACTCAATCAAAGTTGATACTGTAACCTTACAAGACATGATTGATTCAATTGTAAAACAAGCAGATTTATTAAGTTTATCTCTTAACATTTCCAAATATAAAATTCTTTTTCATGGTTTCTCTAAAGATTTCCATTGTCCTACATTCCATATCAACAATAATGTAATTGAAAATAGCAGTTCTGTTAAAATATTGAGAATATTCATTCAACATAATTCAAAATGGGATATTCAAATAAATCATATTAAAAAAAACAATAAAAACATTTATCTATTATGTAAATTTAGCCAATTCGGGGCATCTGATTTCATATTATTACAAACCTATAAAACTTACATCAGACCAACAATTGAATACTGTTCCTATGTATGGTCGTCAGCAATCACTAAAGATCAAATTAATCAATTAGTGAATCTTCAGAAAAGAGTTATGGAAATAATTTTGAAAGATAGATTTATTTATGATTCTAGCCTGTCTTTGTTTAACCTTGAATCTCTTAAACAACGAAGAAATAATCAGTTGGTAAAATTTGCTAAACTAATTATTTGTATTATTCCCTGAACTCCGACCTTTGTTTGGGTAGCCTATATCTAGCAAGAACTGTTATAAACTTTCTCTATCCTATATTAGAACTAGTAGAATTATTAACAATAGAAACTTCTTTGTTCTTTAACTCATTATTGTATCACTTGGATGTCATTCAGTAGAAAGGAACCAACCCTCAAATTTACTATTTTTCAGATAAGTAGCTAGGTGGACTCAGCATATCATTTTTCACATTCAGAAAAATAGAACCAACCCTAGAATGTCTAGAAATACCTAAAAATTAATTATAAAAAAATATCTGAAAAACAAATGCTGCATAGCTTTTTGAGAAAAGGAAACCAAATACATTGCTTTTTAACTTTAAATAAAATCACAATTTTAATTTTCAACTAAAAGGAACCAATTACTATTGGTTCTTTTAGCTGATAATAATGCATTATCTTATTGAATTTTCTTTAAAAGAAGCAACCATATTTGGTTTCTTTAGCTGATTTAAAGATAGTAGTTTTAACATTTTCCTGCTTTGAGCTCCAGATTATCTGATTTTTTTTTCATTGAATAAGTTACAGTATATTATTTTAAAAACTGTAAGCTATTAATCATTTAGTTAAAAACTTTGTTAGACATTTTTAATTTAAGAATATGTTGTCTCGTGGAAAGATGCTAGCAGAAATGGCTATAAAAAATTACAAATGTAAGTAACTATTAATACTTCTTTAATCTTTTTGCAATATTATTGTAGTTATTCTCTAAGTTAAACCTAAATTCAAGTTTATTAATTTTATGGGCTGCTAATTAATTATTATTAATAGATCACCAAAATGCTATTTTCAAAATTTAGTGGTTTAATTTAGTCTTGTAATGTTTAAAGTTATATTCCAAACAACTAGTTAGAGCTCAGTGTGATGGACTTCAATATAGGCCTATATACTGTATATATTTCAAATACAATTTTTTTTTATTAGTAAAATTTTCTATTGTATCTTAAAGTGTTGGTTTGATTGTTATGGGGAGCTGAAATAGAACAGTCTGACCAATATAAATCTGATAAAATTGATATAGAAGATAAGCCTAAAACATGTGAAGCAGAAAATGCCCAAACTTTAAATGTACTTTGTCCAGTTACTATAGGTATGTTTCTATATTATTTTTAATGAAAACCTAATGTTTTACTATTTTTCAAATAATTTAGCAAACAAATTATTTTTTTTTTTTTACATACATGATTGTTTATTGCAGGAGATGATACAAGAATGAAGAGTCCAATGGAATGTGAATGTAATGCAGCAATTACAGATGACTCACATGCGGATTTTGAGGAAAATAACTCATCATTAAATATTATCAAATCTATATTAATGTATGATCAATATACATCGACATGGGGTGAAACAAATCAAGGTACATCAATATGGGCTGATATACCAACCCATGTTGAACCTATGTTTTCAAATTCACTGAATAAACCAACTTCTCCCGAGTTGGAGGTAGGGATAGATATATCTGATATTATTCAATATAAAATTGTTAATGAAGACCAAGTAGTAGAACCTCCTCAAGAAACCTCTCAAATGAAACAATCCTGTTTAAAACACAGCACTGAACTTACAAAAATTTCAGAAGAAAATTTGGGTCTTGGAGATGCCACATTGTCTAAACATGAAAGTGAAGCTTTCATAAGATGGACTGAGTCCAGAGAAAATATGAACATACAAATTATAAATGATTCAGATAAAGATGACCAAAATGATCCAGATTTCTTACAATCCAGTAAATATGTGTCTGATTTTGAATCTAATTCTTGTATGCCTACTTCTATTCAAAACCAAATGAACAATGAAGAAGCAGAAGGTTTTACAGCTTTATCTGAAACTAATACTACTTCAGAACATTCTATGTTAGCAAGAAAAAGAAGAGGGAGGAAAAGAAAATTTGAATCTCAGACTAAGGAAATAGCCAAGCATAAAAGGAACAATAATCAGAATTACTATAACTACAAAGGAAACCTTATTAAAGGAAAAGACTTTATAGATTTTCATTGCATGTGTTTACACAAGTGTTTTAATTTGTTAAATCCAGAGGAAAGGAAAGAAGAATATCTTAAGTTTTGGGAACTTGCAGATTATAATGCTCAAAATATGTTTATTGGATCTTGTGTTAAAGAAATCCCTAAAAAGAGAATCTATACTTTGCACAATAGTAAAAGAAATTTCTCCAGACAGTACAGTTTAAAATCTATTGCTGTATGTAGAGAAATGTTTAAACATAAACTGCGTATTTCTACCAAACGAATTAATACAGCATTATGTAAAATACGTTCAAGTAACCTGAAAGATAAGAGAGGTAAAGCTCAATTGGGTTTTAATAAAATCAATAATTTAAAAATAGAAGAAATTAAAGAGCATATAAACAAAATACCTAAATACAAGTCACACTACCGTAGAGCCGATACAGAATCAGAATTTCTTCCACCTGAAATGACATTGCAGAAAATGTATGATCAATATAAAAAAGAATACAACAATCCAGTAAGCTTATCATCTTACAGAAGGGTTTTTCTCAAATATTTTAATTTAAAATTTAAACCCTTAAAGAAAGATACTTGCAATATCTGTGATTCTTTTGCTGCAAAAATTTCTACTGCTGTTGGTGAGCTCAAATCTGAACTGGAACAAACCCATAATTGCCATAAAGATCAATGGATTCAAGCTGTAATCAGCTAAAAGATGATATGAAAAGAGCACAAGAATATGATATTTTTGAATGCATTACATATGACTTAGAAAAAACCTTGCCCCTTCCTAGAGCTCCAACAAATATATTATTTTATAAGCGCCAACTCTGGGTTTATAATGCTGGAGTACATTCAGGTAAAAAACAGTCAGGCTTTTGTTATGTTTGGGTGGAAAACCAAGCTGGCCGTGGTGCCCAGGAGATTGGATCCTGTTTAACAAAACACATTAAAACCCACCTAGGACCTAATATAAAACAGTTAGTTTTGTGGAGTGACTCATGTGGGGGTCAAAACAGAAAAATTGTGTTGATGCTAAAAGCATGTTTGTAAGACCATCCAACTCTGGAAACTATTACTCTGAAGTATTTAGTATCTGGTCACAGCATTCTACCTAACGATGCTGACTTTAGTGACATAGAGTCTGCTCTAAAACATGTTCAAAGGCTATACCTTCCATCTGAGTATGTATCCGTTATGAAAACCTGTAGGAGGAAAAAAACCTTTTGTTTCACTGAAATGAAAAGTAAAGATTTCTTTGGAACAGAAAAACTTGAAAAAATGATAGTCAATCGCAAGGTGAGCTCCAATAAAATAAAGATGAACTGGCTTCACTTTAGAGAAATTAAATTAGAAAAAGCTGAACCAATGAAACTTTTTGTAAAGTCAGATTTTAGCACATTGATTTATAATGAAATTGATTTATCAAGGAAAAACATTCGAGGCAGACCAGGTAAAAACCACTTTAACAATACAAAATTCAAGACAGCTCTAGTACCACTGTGGCCACAAGGTAAAGAGATTGCAGCACCAAAATTGAAGGACATAAAATCTATTATGCATCTCATTCCTTCAGATGCAAAAACATTTTATGTATCCCTTTGTGGAAGCCACAGTTTTGAAGAAGATATTGAAGGATTTTGTGCACCATTAGATTTTGATGTTGATAACGAGGAGATGTGAAGTCTTTTTTTTTTTTTTTTTTTGATTATGTACTTTTTCTTTAATAACTTTGATGTTAAATTTTAATATTTTTAGATTGTAATAATAAGTGAATTTTTTTACTGAATTCACAGTGTGTTCTCATTCTTATTTAGAATTTTTTTAATTCTTTTTTTTTTCTATCTTAAATTTTGTTTAATATTCTGTGTAAAGAATTTTTGTTGGATATATTTCTGTATGTACACTGTGTGTGTATGTGTGTGTGTGCATGCTTGCGTATGTTTATACAAGATTTTGTTCACCATTAAACTTTGATATTAAAAAAAGAGATGAATACTTTTTTTATTTATATATGTTACAGTATTAAATTTCAATAAGTGATGTTGAATTTAATATGTAATTTTTGTACAAAATTTCTAATAAAGCTGAAATAACTCAAATTTTGACTAAATAACATTGTATTCTCAATTTTAAAATTTTTTATTTTTATTTTGAATGAAAATAGTCAGCATGTTATATATTTTTGGGTCAAATATAATCACAAACACATACATCTGAGTAAAATACTTAGTCCTTTTTAATAACTGAATTTTATAATATTTTTTAACAATAGAAAATTTTGACTCAATTCAGTATTATCTCCATGTTTTCTTTGTGTTCATTTTAAATTCTATTATCTATTGTTATTTTTTGTATTGATAAAATACATTTTATTTCTTTAAAATAAAAATAATGAAAGAATACAATGAGTACCATAATTTTTATTAATCCTAATGCATATTAAGAAATCTCAGAAAAGAACAAACTCTCTGGTACTTTTCGGATTTTTTAAACACCTAACAATGTTAAAAAAAAAGAAACAAACCAAACCACAAAAATTGCAATTAGTAAAAAAAAGGAAATAAATATTAACTTTCATAATTTATTTGAAAAAAAATAACAATAGATTACATTATAATATAAAATTATTTTATTAATCTGTCCATTCTGTGATTTATAGTATTGATTTAACTGTAAATCGATTTTTCTCAACTTTGTGGTTATGAGTGTTGGTTCCTTTCTAAAGAATGGCATCCACTTAATCTTGCCAATTTTAATNTATATATATATATATATATATTAGGGTACGTCATGTACATGCATGTTTTATTTTTGATTCAGTACATCACTTTTCTTATGTATTGACAAATTCTGACTTGATTGGTGTAAAAAAAATAATTGGGAAAGTAATTTTTGCTACCAGGAAAACCCAATTTGCTTAAAATTGTGTTTTTTTCCTAAAAGTCAAGTGTTTTATTTATAAGTACACAGCTTAACTGCTTGCAAAATTGTTTATATCCATGTATTAAGTTTTATATTATGTTTTTAGTTTTATTTCATTTCATTTTGAATCTAAATAAATAGTTGAATGTACATTTTATGTCATAATTTCGTAAAATTTGCTGTTTTCGGTAATTAG
>PXIH01S0005059.1:1336-14791 GCA_003024985.2 Euperipatoides rowelli | reverse complement strand
TATAAAACTGATAGGCAAGAAAGATATTTAAGGGTAAAAATAAAAAAGCCTGATCGGTTAATTAGCACCAAAGAATTAAAGGCCTCTCTGCGTAACCTATTATGGTTAGCTGTGATTGTTTACATTATATTTTTTTTATAAATAGCTGGACTTTCACTAGAAATGCTATTCTACGTCACTTAATATAAATAAAACAAGCCAAAAAGTTTGTAACAAATCATTAGTTTTATAAGAAATAAACTGAAATTGAATTAAGTTTACTACTTTTTGAAGTCTGTATTTCATGCCGCTCATGTTCCTCTAATAGAGCGGGGCCAATATCAGATGTAGGCAATTCGCTATCTTCGTCAGCTAATGGCTCGAAATCATATGGACTAATTCTTTAAATACTTGTACAGAATCATCATGAAATTCATTCATTATGCTATTATAGTCCAATTTGTTTTAAAAAAAATTGAAATAAATTTACAAGTGGAACAGCGCACTACTTAGGGCATAAATACTAGGATATGCTGTACATAGCCTATGGTTTAGAACAAAGGTTTCTTAACTTATGGGTCAAGACCCAAAATTGGGTCGCTTGTCATATTTTGTGGGTCATGATATTTTTTTGACAAAAACAATATTTTTGAGACAATAAAATCTGCAGCGTTAAAATTACAAAAATAATTTTAAAAACCTCTTGAGCCCGTGAGAGTTAAATGTAACAGTTTCTTGTTATTCAGAAATCGGTAAAACCTATTGTGGCAACTCTCCAGACATTTTATTTATCTATCACTATGTGGAAACAGTCAGATAGCACTCTGTATTTGCTAATGAATTTATTTTTGTTTGTATGACTCATCGGACTTGCTGTGATGCATTTCCCACATTTTTAAAAGTTTGCCAATAACATAGTCATTGTAAGAAGTACCTAAAAACTGGAAGGCCCAAGTCCCATTTAACTGTGTTTTTAACATCTGTGCATGTATTTTCATCATTTACGGAAAGGGCTGACGGAAGATGTCAAATTATCGAAATTGACAAAAATTATTATTTCACCTCTAGATTATAATAGGGTTGGGGCATAGTACAATTCAGCAATTCACACATAGTTGAACTAAGGTTAGGACAGTAAATAAAAAAATTAAGGAATGTAAATGGGACTTAGGCCTTCCAGTTTTTAGGCACTTGTGTCATTTTAAGGGAATCAGTCGTTTTCCAGACACCAACATGTTGGAAGTACTTGCTGTCATGAATTCTATTTGGGCCACTAAACAAAAGCTATTGCCCCATTCTGGATCGTGACACAAAAAGGTTAAGAAAGCCTGGTTTANAAAATATTCATAAAAATCTCGGATTCAAAAAAAAAATTAAAACTTTTTTTTTTTGTAATCTCAGATGGAGGAACAGAAATATTCTTAATTTTATCTACAAATAAGTTATTTTGTATGCATTTTTTTTAAAAAAAAATTCAGTTAAATTTTTTTTTAGTAGTTTGCCTTTGAAATAAATTTTAAAAAAAAAATCATTTCATTTGACCTTTAAAATATAGTTATAAAATTGAAATATCAAACCAGACGAAATTACAGTAAGTTGAAATATTTTTTATATTTTATTATATACTGTAGATAAAGGGATGAGAATTTAATAGTTTAGATTTAGAACATAAATAAAAAAATCTCAAATCGAGGGTGACCATTATTGGCTGCTGAAGGAAGCTGATAACAAGCTAGAACTAAATTTTCATTGGCTAGCTTAAACAAAGTAACAAAAATGGCTGACATTTAAGTCAATCTTTTACATTGAAAATAAATATGAAAAATTATCTTTTTATCACAAATTTTGTTATACTAAGTATTTATTTTAACGAAAGTTAACAAAAAAATATTTGGTTTATCAAAATAGTTATAAATAAAAATTTTCATTTTACCATTGGAAATACATTGTCAAAATAGAGTTCTTTTTTTTTTTTTTTTTACAAAGGCACTTTATAGACATTCAAATTGGTATAAATTACCTAATAATTTTTAATCTTGATAATTTTGGTCTTGGTTTAACTAAAAAATGTATCACAAACTAATTAACTAAATTTATTACAATAAATTCAAAATATACAGTAGCAAACATTACACTATTGGACATAGTATAATAAACTAATCAATAACGACTTCAAAGTAGTCATTACATACTGTATGTCCAAAAACTGTATTTGCCAAATAGAAATAATAAAGTTTACCATAACAAATTGATTTGTGACAATATTTAGCCTAATAAAAATACAAAAGGCATGCTTTAAAAAATTAACTTGCAGTGAAGTTTTGAAATTAAAAAAAATATATACAGACTGAACTCTAAATCAAATGTAGGAATAAAAAAAATATATAGTTTCAGAACGTGCTACTGTAGTGCCGTAAAGTAGATAGCCTAACTGTAGAAACTATGGAAAATCCGTAGTAGTTGGCACTCCTAGTGATTTACCTGAAATTTGTTAAGTACTTTTGTATAAAATCAAAATTACTCAAAATCAAGTTAGAAAATTGTTTTGGAATTTATAGTCCCACACTGTATATCACTAAGATTAAAGAGATATACATACTACTGTATGTTGACAAGTCTGTATTGCACAGATTGAATTCTTGCATGTCAAAGCATATTTAGAAAGGTTCATAACTAAATAAATAAAGGTTATATCAATAGAAATGTCCGATATAACAAATAAGGGCTGGAGTTATTACTACTTAACTGGAACGTAAACAAATTAAATATTAAACTGTTGCAGCTGCATAAAAGAAAGAATTAACGGGAATACAAAAGGCTCGACTGACTTGAGTGTCTGACTAGCACAGGACAGGGGCAGACGTTACTCGACAGAAGAACGGCACTTGCCATCCCCAGCTGCAAGGTTGGTGGTAAGAACATAAAATGCCTAAAGAAAATACTTGAGTTGGTAACGGCACATGCTGTTGCCGTTCAAGTAGGACAAAAAGCAAGTTTATTAGGAAGAATGTGCAAGTAGGCAAATTAAAATAACATGAGCGCCATGAATAACTTTGGCATTAATTTGCACATTCAAAGAAGTTGCCAGTTATATACAATATTTACAATCTTATAATTGATCAATTGTTTGATCGTAAACAAAATAAAAACTAAAGGCAGCTATTCCTTGAAAACACAAAATAATGTTGCAAATAAAAAATTATTATGCCTAAGAGAATTGTTATATACATTGTATACATACAGTATATATTGTATATACTGTATATTGACATTGTATGTGTATATAGTATAAATAGTGTATAAACAGTATATGTGAGTGATGTACTGTATATGCTATATAACTTGACTGAACATTAATTTCATCTTCTATTTAATATAAAATATGAAAATGATTTGGCTGGGAGACTGAAAAAAATCAGCTTAAGTTTCAGTCTCCCCACTTTGAGGACTCCCTCCCCTCCCCAAAAATTATTAAAGCTCTTATTCATAATATACGGTAATGTAAAAAATAAAATTGTTTTGTTAACTTCTAACTAAGGTTTTAATCTATGTTCAGTGAATTAATAAATTTCTGAGGGTCCTCAAGTTGAATTTAGAAGTTTTTTTTTAAAAACATATATTAGTATATTTCAGAGGAGGGGAGCTTCAAATTCAAATATATGTTAACAAAGAAACCTTCAATACAAATTAATAAATAAGGACTCTAATTTAAAATAGTTCCATTACCAAAAAAGATTTTAATGTAAAATAATAAATTTCAAAAGCTCCCTCCCCCCTTCCCTAAGTTAAGACAAGCTCCAGACCCCTTTAAAACTTAATGTGACACCTGCTGACTGAGCATTTAATCTTTTATTAGACATTTTCAACATACTATATTTAATATTTAAACATTAGTGATGGTTGAAAAGATCTAAAAGGTTAAAACAGTTAGCCAAGCAAAGGATATGAGTTAACACTCAAAATGAAAAATAATTTAACAATCAAAATTAAAATACTAGATACATTTTTCATTATTCCTTTCATATGCTATATACAATATTAAATACTGCAAAATTAATGCCCTTATATTCACTTATGGAAAAACAAAAAAAATTGTTTGCCCTCCGCCAAAAAAAAAATTACACGCAACTAAAATGATACAAACATAAAATCAATTGTTTTGACTAGATTTTATAATTAAAGCTCCAGTATTTAAAACATATCACTTCAGATAGAAATTAAGATGAACACAACTTTTAATGATTAAAAAAACAAAAAACACCCAGCTTGGCAGTTAATTATAGATTAAAATAAAATTTCAATGTTTTCCTTTTATAAAAAGATAAAAACAATTTGTACAATAAAAGACATTACGATAGCGAATGTCAGAAAATTATCCTTCTGAGCGTTTGTCAACAGACAAATGAGAAATATAAGATTTGAATAATTACAATTTTGTTAGGATTTTTTTTGTTGTTGATACAAACTTCATATGGAAAAGGGGGAGGGGAGGAAATCAAAACTTTTTGGTTTTGTTTGCTTTAGAAAGCCAAGATTTTACAAGTGACAGAAAAAGAAATTCAAAAAGCTAGCACCATAACCAAGAACCACAGACATGTGGTAAACAGGTATCCTTGATGACAGATGCTGAGATGTAAGAAGCTTATACTTGTTTCCAGTTACTTAACATTGGCATAATGATAAATTACAATAAAATAGATAAATCTTCGTTTTTTTTTTTTAAAAAAAAGGATGTACTGTCCAGTAAGTTTCCCTTTTTTTTTCCTATCTTTCTCTCACTCTCAGCAGTCTACCTATCACAGATCACTGTTCGACCCATTCTGACCAAGTCAGACTTGAACATATTGTTCATTCCATCACCAAGGTGACCCAAGAGAGTGGAATACGGTGAGAATGTTAGCCAATAAAATGAAAGAACCGACGATATATCAGGAAGGGTCAGGACAAGGTCAAACCTCACCATTAATTGTAGGAAGGCGGCCAGAATTCTGATACACATGATTGGGGGCTAGTGTTGTTTGATAACCTCCATTGATGCTAAGAACACTCACCCCCTTAGTTGGTAACGGCAAGTCTTGTTTGGTTGTATGAGGAATGATCCCATTCATGGTTTTCTGAAAGAATTAAGAAGTATCTCATTAATAAAATTATTATTTTGCATAAGTTATATAATAATTACTAAATCATTTGGATAAATTAATCTTTCAGACATATCTTTTTTGAGAGTTGAGGTAATAACTTTAAAAAAATTATTCATTTTTTTTAAGTATTGGGATTTTTTTTATTACCGGTATTTAATTAAAAAACACTGCAGAAGATTTATTTTTGTTAGTTTTTAAATTACCGTATATTGATAATGCACATTTAGCAAATTGAATAATACTTTTGAAAAACTGAGCTCATCAAGCTTTCAAAGATTATTCCTGCCAAAGGATTATCTAAACAAAAAATAACTACCGCAGAAATAACAAGATCATACATTTACTGGCCTGCTCATTTATTGTGTTCCATAATGGCTCATTACTAAAATTTGGATGCTTCAAGAATTAGACCAAATTATAAGAACCAGTTGAAATTGGTATTTACAGTAATATTATTATTCAATCAACTAATCAGAAAATTTATAATTATTTCTTTAATTAGCCTACAGTATTTAATTGTAGCTAAATATACAACACTACAGAGATGTCAATAACGTCAATCAAAATCTTTTGGTCGAACGCATTATGCTTTTTGGTAGACTGAAAAGTAATATACGGTATATTTTCTTTGAAATCCCAACTTTAAAAAACCATTGAAAAATCAATAATAATAATAATAATAATAAAGTTAAATGTTTGTTTTATACTAATAGAATTACTGTTTTTATTAGATAGTTGTATAATACACATTTACACAACTATTTGTTCTTCTGCTTTTAGTAAATTGTACTGTAATAATAGCATATAGTGGTAATTGCACAAGGAAAGAAAAAAATGATATGAGCATTTAAAATTAAAAATGTGTTGCTCAAATTAATGTTTACTTATGAAATTTGCAGAAAAAAAAGTGCTAAATTAATTTTTTTTATATTACAAATTAATTCCCATAATGATTATTATTAGAAGAAATATCTTATTACATTTGAGTTTATAATCCAAATTGTTCATTTTTTAAAAAATGTAAATTTCATTTATTTTCTTTCTAATGTCCGCAAAGATAAACATTCATTTAAAATGTAACCAGTTGCTTGTTTCTAAGGAGTATGGACTGACCCAGGCAGTAGACTAGGCCTAATATCAATTTTATTTTAAATTTGTAAATACTTTACCGGTATTTACAAAAATAAAAATAACAGCGAAGTATAAAAACAAAAACAAGTGAAATTCAAATCAATAATCAAAATTACAATGTGTCCTTAATTTATTATTATAGTTTCAGACACTTAACTTCTTTTATTTTATAATTTACCCTATCCCCCCCCCCCCCAAATAGGGTATCGACCATGAAATGACCCCTATTGCTCCCCCCTCCCCTGTGGAAATTTTGAAAGAGTAGATTGCGAATGGATTTTCACTGTCAAAGTAGATCTTTTGTAAAAACTATGATAAACAATATAACATAATTGTCTTAATATCAATATTTGATAACATTTTAATATTACCATATTGATGTAATCAACTATAACCCACTATTCTTGTCTACTATACTCCAACACTGAAATCACTAGCAGGTAGTGTATAAATAATACATGTTAAAAACATTCTCTGGATGAGGACATTAAGTATTCAGTAATATAATCAAACCAGAATACAACCAAACACAATTAAATGCGGAGAGGAGAAACTAAATTTTAAATGTAATCAAAATATACAATAGTATATATTTTGTTTTGAAAAAAAAAAAAAGAATTGTTTTTAATTAACATTTGATTAGGTTGGTTTTTTTTAAAAAAAAAAACATTTTTCAATACTTATTAATATATTTTAATTATGAAATTCATGAGTACATCTTCATAGCTATAATCCATTTTCCCAGACTTACAAATTTTAATTTTCATTTAAAGATTATTTTAATTTGTGTAATCCCCGATAAGACTTAAATGTTTTTAATAAAATTGATTACAAAATTAAATAAAAAGCAAATAATTTTCTTTCAAATCCACAATATGAAAATTAACATAATTTGACTAAAAAAATTATATAAGCAATATTTAGTCTTTGATGATTCTATATCTTTGTTAATGTAGGCTATGCTCAGACTTTAGTTAGATGCTTATAATAAGGCTATACTTTAAAAGGGATTATCATATTCAAAGGCTCTACAGACTTACTATTATCATATGATGACATGAAAGTATACTGCACATGATCACAAGAATAACTATCACAACCTTTTAAATTATCTGGGTGCCTTAAAAAATAATTCAACCTATTTGAAGACCGGTATGTGATAAAATTTTATACTAGAATCATTATTAAAGCAGTTCTCAATTTACTAAATTAGAAAAATAACCCTAATTTATCATTTTTACTTGTAAATACTTTGAAATGTGCAATTTTCAAAACTATATAAAAGTCATCTCTTTGTGATACCTACTGTACTTTAAGAATTTAAATAAAATCTAAGCTAATTGACAAAATATATACAGTAACTGCTACTGTGCTACAGGAAAGAGGGACACACACAGTTTACTGTAACTGTCACATGTTATGGAAATTTTGTTAGTGAATATTCTTTTTTTATAATTCAGTTAGCCTAATATTTTCAAGTAGTGTTCACTTAATTTTGAAAAAATTTAAAAAAATAAAAAAGTAAACAAACAATTCAAATACATTAAATACAGTACTCAGCGACGAAAGAAATAAGGAACAGGGATAGTTCCGAGATGGATTTAAAATGTTTTACATCTATGGTGCAAATATTTAGTGGATGTATTTTAAACAAGTTTAACCACATATAGGGTGTTTATTCTTATAATATTGCATACATGTTTTTTCTTATCTTTACTGTGTATAGAATAATTTTTCACTTCTACCAGATACAATAATGATCTTACTGTATCAGAGAAATAAACAACAAATAAAAACTGTGCTTTGGAGATGTGGTGCAGGAGGGAGCAACCACAGCAGATGGGGCAGGTAAGAACAATGATGGGTAGAGGTATTGAGTTGCATTTATAAATAAATATCTTCTGAAAAAAAACTTACCTAATTTCATGCAGCACTTGATGCAACAGCTTCGCCTCTTTATGAACTTTTTCTAATAGTTTTTTTTTTTAATCATGCTGTGGAATTATACACATAAGATTTTAAAAATGAGATTTTAAAATTAGCAGACATTTAACTGTTTGGTTCGATTTGTAGCCTTTTTTCCCCTTTACTCATATAGAATTCATTAGGGAAATTATTCTTTCTACAGAACATTCCACAAATAATTGAATATTTTAAAAATAATTCTCCGCCCATCAAAGTGATTAAATAAAGTTGTCCTCTTGGCTTCAACTGAAAGGGCACTATACTGTACTTCCATTCAGTAATTTTGATATTTAAGTAGACTTTTTTTTTCCAATTTGCCAAATCTATGAAAAACTGCATTTCATTCACAAATCAGTTTACTGAACTAACTTACTGTACATCTCACATAATATTTACAGCACATTCACTAATAAACCAAGAAATAGTATTTAAATGAAATTCTACGGTTCAAGCCCATTCTACAATATACTGTGATCAGCATGTATTTTTAATACGCAAGACTTCTTTGAAAGATGATACATAGTATCAATTTTTTTTTGACACGAGGATGAAACATTATTTCGTAACAAATGATTGAAGTTCCTTAGTCAACCCTAATTTAAAATTTTAGACGATTAATTGGAAGAGATATGACTTTAAATAAGGCACTTAGCAATGCATAAGCAGTTGAATGTAAAGCCATAATTGAAAATAACAAAAGTTTTTGTTTCTTTTCTTTACTAGATATTATTTATATACTGTGAAATGCATACTTCTATCATTAATATTTAACATTAAAATGTATTTAATGATTTTGATCAAGGTTAATGTAATATGAATAACCAAAAAGAGAAATAGTTGTGATAAAAATAATTGTGTGAATCAAACAAATGAAACTTTCCAAATCATCTCCTTAAAACTGTTGACAGTTTAGAAAATTGTATATTTTTGGGGGAAATAAGTCAAAATTTTATATTCCTGGATCAATTTTTTAGTTGCCCATCCTCGCCAGAGATGCCAACTTTGAGTAATGGTTCACAGCAATGATTTGAATTAAAAATGGGTAATGGAAGAATGACACAATTTCAGTTTTAAGTCCAACAGTGAAGCCCAGGGGTGCAATCCCTGTTTTGTGCCTACTTGTGACATCTAAGAATGTTTTAAAATTCAAAAGCATAATTTTTGCTATTTTAAATTGTTAAAAATTAAAATAATAGCATTAAAGTTAATCATGATTAAATTGTCAAACCTGAGTTAATGATTGAAAAAAAAAAAAAAATAATAAATTGAGTTTAATGTGGAATATATAAAAATATTAGGCTACTAGTGAAATACCTAAGTGCAATTATAATTTTATGCTCTCATCTTTGACATTAAAGTTTTTTTTTAAGATACAATTTGAGAAACTTCAGATGACTGTGTTTATATACTATGTACTGTATATTATGTATATACTGTATATACCATATTTTTTTTAAAAAATTCTAAGAGGTTAATTGATTTCCTCCCATTAATAAATTGAAATTAAACAAAGATTTTGTTCACAACTTCAGCTACAGTCTACATTAGAGGAAAAAAATAGAAGTGAAACTCCACAAATTTTAAAAAATCATCTACAGGCCTAATATAATTGAAGGGAGAGTGCTGATAAAATATTATATTCTTAACATGGAATTAAAATCTGAAGCATTAATAATAACTTACTGTACTTGTCAGTTTATTAAATACCCAGAGTAGAGGATAAACTAATAATATTTATTTCTTGTACTAAACGAGTAAATGTTTAAATTGAGGGAATAATACCGTGCGTTTCGCACATAAAAGCAGCATATTTAGATCAAAGATGTTATAAAATCATCTTGATTTAGACAATGTGTTTTGACACATATACTATTTTTAATTAAACCGATCAATTTGTGGCAATGTCAGAAAATATTTTTTTGTCATATAATTAAAGTCAACTAAAATAGGGAGGATCCATGGTGTATGACTACCGTGGGAAGAACTGAATGTTTTTCTAAATAAACTTATTTTTTCTCTATTAATAAAAATTAAGGAATAACTTTTTGTAGATTAATGCTATTTAAAAGATATTATTTTTGTTTTGATAATTGAATAAACAAACAGAGTAAGCCTGATCATGTGTCCTATTATAATCGTAAAAATTAATTAACTCATTTATAGTAGTGTCTTATCAAAGTTATCTGCACGGATTACCAAAAATACAATTGCTGATTGGTTAAGCCTATGTATAAGCCTATGGCTTAATCTTTTAAGAAATAAATAAATAAATAATTGGCTGGGTGAAGGAAATAATGTAAAATTAACAAAAATTATCAAACAAATGTATTCACTCAATTATCATTAGGGTTAATGCAGAGTTATTTATAGTGTATATATATAATAAATATGCTATATACTGACAGGGTTCGAATTTAAGTGGGAGCAATTGCTCCCAGTAAGATATAACTTGCTCCCAGTCACTTATGAGTGGGAGCAAATATTTGCACCCAGTATCAAATTCATAGAGTCCTGAAAAAGATAAATATTTTTTATTATTTAGCCTACATGATAAAAACACTACCATCCTTACACAATTATTGGCCATCCCAGCAATATATTTTTTTTGATATGCTATTTATTATTTAGCTTTATTTTTTTTAAATATTACTAGGCTAACCAACACTTATGTAAAAACCAAATACTGTGATTGTACAGTAGATAAGCTATCATTATCACGCAAATAACAAAAATATTCATCTTTTTAATTATAAAGTTTCATTTTTTTTTTTGTTTACGTAAAAAAAATATATTAATTTGGGAAAATGGGGATAGGGCCTATGTAAATACTCAAGCTAAAAGGGGGGGAGGGGTTATAGTGCAATATTCATCTTCCCCTTATGCCATCACATTCAACAAAGGGATCTGAATTCCTCCAATGTAAATTTGATCCTAATTTTAAGTATTTGTGGATGTTTAATGGAGCGATTTTATCTCATCGTTTAAGAATATTGGCAAAAAATATAATGTAAAAATAAGGCATTTGTAACAAATTTGAATTTCAATATTTTGATTTTAATAAAGCTAAATTAAAAATAAATAACCTCTATATTAAAAAAAAAAAAAAATTTGCTCCCAATAAGATACAACTTGCTCCCAGTCACTTGTGAATGGGAACAAATATTTGCACCAGTATAAAATTTCTAATTTCAACCCCTGAATTATACTGTATATACAGTACATATACTGTAAATATAGAGATAATTAAATAGTTAATAAAAATAATTTGCCAAGTAATAAAACTAAAACAATAAAAACTATCAATGTATTTCATTTGAAGACCTGTCAATTTCATAATCATTTGAGGTGTCATGCTAACTAGAAGAAAATTATCAGCAGAAATTAATATTTGTGAATGAAAATACTTGGTTTCTTCATTAGAAATGTTTTTATCCTTTGAATAGTCAAGTTCTGAACATGAATTGTTTTGTTTTCGTTGAAAATGAAAGCTATAAATAAATCTTACTTTAAGAAAAACAATGAATTTTTAAAATGTCCAAAGAGCATGTTCCGAAGCCAGTATTTTCCAAAGCTAGTAACAGTACCATCTATGAACTATTTTTAGAAACTTTAATGTTACAGGCTTATCGACCCGGGAACTAAGGATTAAGAATCATAATTCTTATGTGAGAGATACCCGTATAACGGGCTTAAAAATGTTTGATGCCCGTTAAAGGGCTTATTCGAAGCCGTGTTCCTAAGCCAGTATCAGAGCCATCTAGGAACTATTTTTAGAAACTTTATAAGTGGTGTTTTCTCAAAAAAGAAAACCACTTGACTAAATGTATAAGTAGCTACGTAGTAGTGCCAAATAAAAAATGTTTGATGCCCATGTAATGGGCTTATTTGCTAGTAAGCATTAAAAGTAAAAGATCTACGTAAAATCAGCTGGAAATTGAGCAGTTGATCACAATCGATTGTTTGCCCATTACTGATGTAATGAATAAAGTAGTTTCTCTGTGGAAATTAAGACTTAATGCCCATTCATATTATAAAATAATTCTTGTACAACATATTTCATCATGACCGATGTACTGACTAATATTATTAAAATATGTTTAAAGATTGAGATATTAAAAAAAATAAGTATATAAGATACATGAATACTAGGTTATAAAATACTAATTGTGATGGTTTCGATGTCGAATAGTACACTTTTATACTCAAATTAAATCAGAATATGACTCAGTATATACTGTATACTAATATAAAATTCTTCTTCTTCTCAAAGTGCCATCTCCTAACGGAGGTTAGCGACCATCATGGCAAATTGTCCCGTCTTTAGTGAGTCTAAAAATGNCCTCAATGCNCATTCCTGTCCATTCCCTGATGTTATCCATCCATGACATTCTTCTTCTACCGCGTTTTCTTTTACCAACTATTTTTCCCTCCAGAATAATCTGAAGAATCTCATATCTACTATTATAAAATTAAAACCAGTACAGTATAACTACAATATACAGTATGTTTATTTTTAATTATTAAAATATTACTTTTATACTTTATACCATTTTTTAATTGCTTTGGTATTATTTGCCTTTATTCTTCTTCTTTACATAAGGTTTTTTTACATACAGTATATAGTACATGTATTGTAGCTCTTCTACTCCATATAGATTTCTACTGTCTTAAACTTTGTTTTTATGCGAGAAATAAAAATCCAGATTTATTAGGCTTACCATATTTGTTAAACTTTGGGACTAGTCGGTGCTATATTGTATAAATCTAACATATTTGTATAGTTATCCTATTTATTTTGCTTATTAAATAAACCCAATATAATACTAACTTTCCTCACTAAATGACATTATAGTACAGTATGGTCCTTTTAACTTTTACATAGTGTATAAGTTGTAACATACAGTAAGTTTCTAGCAAGTTTGCTTCTTAAAATTTCTATTGGGTATTTTATTAGAAAATACTTATTGTTGTTGTAATGATATTAACTTAATTACTTATATTTATGCTCTAACATTCTGAATATTTAAAAGTAAAACCAGGTAGGCCGAATAATGTAATTCCCAAAAGGCAAATGATAAGTCTTACTTAACATTTTTAATCATTAAGCCATTCCACTCCAATGGTGATTCTCAATCGCCATTTTCAATTTAGTAGTTCCACTTCAAAGTCGATTCTGAATTGCCATTTTCATTTCTTTGTATTTCATAATCAATAATTATTATTATATTCAAATATGCTT
>PXIH01S0005057.1:35037-46214 GCA_003024985.2 Euperipatoides rowelli | reverse complement strand
GCATTTCACCTTGATGATTTCAACTCGCTGAACGAATTCCGAACTCGATACTTCAAAATCTTTCTGCAAGTGACTATTCATTTTCTGCGACAATGCCGTCGTGTCGCCCTATTTCTGCCACAGGGTACGGTATATATACTATATCGTATATACACACAGTTTACTATGGTAGGAATTGTATAACAGCAGTTTATATGCTGTATACATTATTGCAATAAATTCAGCAGTACATACTGTATACAGTGTATACATTTTATATACTGTACATATATACAGTATGCACTGTATACACAATATATAGCCTACATATTACTCCCACTTTTACTCTAGTTAACTGAGTTAATATGATGGTATTTGGTTTGCTAAAATAAAGTCCTCTTGTGATAAGAAGCCATATTTTGAAAATTTTACATGATTTTCCTCATAGTAATATGAATTTTAGAATGAGAAAGCATAAACCACTCTTAAAACTAAAAAAAATGAGGAGGGGTGTTACTCCCCCCACTGGGACTCTGCTCCTAGAAGGTCTGTGTGCGTGGCACACAGACCTTCCTCTTTTAGTACCCCCACTTTTTTCTTTAGCATTCAGGCCCTGGGATCAAGGGTATATAGGAGAAAGTGTATACAGGGTAGCTGAGATTAGAGCCCAGCCTCTGTTCAAGTTAAACATATATGGTTGGTGTATTTTGGGGGAGGCTAAATACGGGAGCCGATACAAGCTTCATTTCATTGGCCGTGTGGCAGTATATTTGGGCTAACGGAACATGGGATGTGGGCTACGGTCCTAGATTACTAGTAAAAGAAGATATTGATGTAACACTAGCAGATAATTTAACAAGGTTGAGAACAGGAAAGGGTGGTGAGTGTGAGATTTAATTTCAGAGGGGCTATCTTTTGTGTACCTACTGTAGTTTCAATCTATTAGCTAGTCAGAATACAGAAATAATATTGGGTGTAGACTTTCTGGTGAATTATGCAGTGGTGTACGACCAGGAAGACCACAGTATTTTGTTGAAAAATAAGGGACTAGTGTTAAAGGAGTTCTTTGATGCATAGGAGTGGCAGGAACTCATAATTAATATGGATAGGAGTGAGGATGAAGAAAAGAGCACTGATCACAAAAATGGTGATATATTTCATGATGAACATGAGTGGATAGACATCACTGATGATAATGCAGTGTTGACAGAAGAAACCAAGGAGATCACAAAGGAGCTAATAGTAAATAGAATGGAGATTGATATGGATGATATTAAATTTGAAGAAGATTTAAAAAAAGTGGTTGGTAATGCAACAGGATTGGAAGAAGAAGATAGCAAATATTTGGGAGATTTCCTGAGGAAGAATCGCAAATGCTTTTCGGATAAACCAGGGAAAACAAATATCCTGAAGCATAAAATAATCACTATAGGTGAGAAACCAATACCAGTATAATCCAAAGCTTAAGGCAGTGATAAGAGAACAAGTCAGGGAAATATTAAGAGTTGGGTGTCATAAGTAAAAGCACTTCAAATTGGGCATCACCAGTCGTTTTAGTCAGAAAGAAGCAGTCGGAGGAATACAGGTTCTTCGTGGACTATAGGGGGCTCAACAAAGTTACCGTGGATGATAAGCTTCCAGTCCCCATAATCCATGAGATTCTGGATGGACTAGCAGGAGTGAAGGTGGTTTCTGGTCTTGACCTGACTAGTGGGTACTGGGCAATCGAGGTAGACCAACTTGACATTCCCAAGACTTTGTTCATAACAGCAGACAGTCTTTATCAATTTGAACGCATGCCATTCAGAAATGCAGGGTCAACATTTTGTAGGGTGATGGCGGAGGTGCTGAGATATGTAATAGGCAAGATTGTGTATAACTACATTGATGATATCATAGTGTACTCAAGGAGCTATGAGGCACCTTTTCATGATCTGGAAAAGGTGTTGAATCTTATTTATGATGCAGGCATAGAGGTGAAGCTCTCAAAGTGCAGTTTTGCATGTGAAAATACCAAATTTTTGGGGCATATGTGGAGTCAAAAAAGGTTGGAGGTTAATCCGGAGAAAATCATGGCAGTCCAGGAGTTTGCAAGACCATGTAACATCAAAGAGGTGATNAGTTTTCTAGGACTAACCGGATGGTACCAAAAATTCATACCAGAATTTGCTGCCATAGCTCAACCCCTAAATGATTTGAAGAAGAAAGGTGTGAAGTGGAAGAAGGAGCAAGAGGGAGCATTCCAGGTACTCAAATTGGCACTCATGTCACCACCAATTTTACAAGTACCTGATTTTGAGTTGCAGTTCACGCTAAGGACAGATGCTTCATTGAAAAGCATTGTGGTGGTACTGATTCAAGAGCTACATGAAGGGCAGGAACATGTGATAGCTTAAGCAAGCAGGAGCCTCAGAAAAGCTGAAAAAATTACCCGATAACGCAATTGGAGTTGTTTGCTAAAGTATGGGGAGTGAAGAGATTCAGAGGATATTTATATGGGGCAAAGTTTGTGATTGAGACGGATCACTCGGCTTTAACATGGCTATTAAACCTGAAGGATGCATCAAGTAGGTTAGCAAGGTGGNTAATACTGTTAACTGAATATAATTACGAAATTAAACATAGGAAAGGAAAGTTTAATGTTATGGTCGATGTGCTGTCTTGAGTACCTAATCTTACAGAAAAGGGAGATGATGAAGATGATATAATTGATATGGAAAGGATGACCTTGAATAGAGTATTACAGAACAATCAAATAGTTAATCAGTGTGCAAGGATCAGTTTGGGACAGATATTTTCACAGTCATTCAGAAGTAAAGATGAACTAATAACAGCGCAAAGTGAGGACGATATTGTCAACAGATAAAATGTCCTATGAATGTCCCAATCAAAGGTCAAGAGAAACTGAAAGAGGAGAGTAAAAAATATTATATTCAAGACAAAGTAATGTATTATGGGAAGCAAAAAGATTATTCAAGAGCAGTATTAATACCTGAGCATCTTAAAGCTAATGTTCTAAGATAATTTCACGATAGTGTGATAGGGGGACATTTAGGAGCTAACAACACCACAATACAAATAGCAAGAAGGGCTTATTGGCCACATATGAAGAGGGACATACTGTATTATTGCGCGACTTGTGATAAATGCCAGAATGTTAAGGGCTCAAACAGGAAACCAGCAGGCCTGATGCAGTCTGTATTGAGCCCGGAACCAAATTATCTAACAGGGGTGGATGTGATGGGTCCATTCCCAAAAAGTCTAAAAGGGCATGAGTATCTACTAGTAACAGTTGATTATTTCACAAAGTGGGTAGAGATATTTGCATTAAGGAAAGCTACCAGTAGTATAATAGCAGAGCGATTTGTAAACGAGTATGTAACTAGAATTGGAATATCAGCAGCAGTTGTCAGTGACAATGGTAGGCAATTCGTGTCCAGTGTATTTCAAGAGATGACAGAAGAGTGGGGAGTAGACATACGTTATATCTCCAAATATAGGCCACAGAGTAATTATGTCGAAAGACATAATAGAAATATAGGGCCTACATGGATCAGAATCATAGAGAGTGGGATAAAAATCTCCACATGATTAGGCTGACACTGAATGGAATGGAGTCTGTCAGTACAGGCTATACGCCAGCAGAGTTATTCCTGGGGAGGCAGCTGAAATTTCTATTTGACAGAGTAACAGAGCCAAAGGAACAAGTCATGGCAATAAGGGAAGCAGCACAGTTGCAAGAAATAAACAAGGAAATAACAACAAAGAAAAAGGAGATAGCCTTGAAAAATCAGGAGAAAAGACACATTCTAAATAAGATACAGTACCGGTATGATTAGAAGGATGGAGTATAGTGAGGGAGACTTGGTAGTAACTAAAACCCATACATTAAGCAATGCTAAAAAATATAAAATGGCAAAGCTAAACCCGAAATTTGAAGGACCTTATGTGATAGATAAGAGAATAGGAACCTTACATATTACCTTAAGAAAGGCAGGTCAAGACTTAAGGGTAAGTTCCATGTAGATAGTCTCAAGTTAAATAAACAAAGGATGGAAGGAAAATTTATAGTGTCGAAACTACATAAAAATTATATCCTGAGGCCTAGACAGTGAGTATGAAGTTAAGGGTAGTGTAGTCATAAGGACAATTGTACACTAACTCCTTAGCTTGGACGATCTCTAAGTGTGTTAAATATCTGAGGGGGGAGGATGAAGTCCTAAAGAGAAAGTCTATTTGGACAATCTCGCATACCGTTAGTGAATCTTAAATAAGGGAGGAGATATAAATGATCTCTTGTTTAAAACTTTTATTAGAATGTAATGTCTAATAAATAGTAATGTCTTTATGATTTGTCATAAGAAGTCATATGTCAGCGAAAGCATATCTAGAATAAAGAGGAAAAATTTGAATAAGTTAAAAAATAGAGTAGTGATTCTTTAGTCATATGACTAACATTAGTGAATTATGTGATTATAAATTTAATTATTCATAATCAATAATTGAGGGGGTGTTGTAGACAGGTGCCTAAAGGTGCATAATTGTATTAATCATATTTATTTGAATTTGATGTGATGATGGGTATAAGGGAAAGGTATTCTTAAAGAAAATGGCCACATACATGTAAAATCAAATGAAAGTAAGAAACTGTACCTAAAATACTTATTTGTCATATTATATTTCATATTGTTTTATTGTATTTTATATAAAAATATAAGATTTAATGTTAGTTTAAAAGAATTGATTATAAATCAATGTTGTATTTCAGTAGATATAAAACACCGTTTCGAGCGCATTTCCGGTTCCGGTATGACGTCACTTCCGGTTCCGGGGCAAAGGTCAAGGTCATTCAAATCCAAGATGGCCGACTTCCGGTTCCTGTTTTGGCNTGTTAGCTTCAATAAAAGCTACAACATATTTACTTTAATAATATTCAATATTAACTTTAATTAAAGCTATTGTATAATTATCTTATTTATGTTTTATTTATCTTACGCTTCTTGCCATTACATCTTAGCCCCCTTTTTATCTTTATACAGTACATTAAATATTTCATGCAAAATTATTTAATTGGGAAGCTAAGCAGACTTAAATTGTAGACAGATGCCTAAAGGTTATTAATTGTATTAATCATATTTATTTGAATTTGATGTGATGAGGAGTATAAGGGAAAGGTATTCTTAAAGAAAGAGGCCAAATACATGTAAAATCAAAAGGAAATTAAGAACCTGTACCGGTACCTAAAATGCTTATTTGTCATGTTTTATTTCAAATAATGTAAATAGTTTTATTGTACTTTATATAAAAATATGACTCAATGTTAGTTCAAAAGAATTGATTATAAATCAATGTTGTATATTTATATTTTATTTCTTTAAAAAATAAAAAATAATTAATGTGTTTAAAAAAAAATAAGATTAATGTAAATTGCGACTATAAATAATTTATTTATTTCATTTTATGTATGTAATTGTTTTTTTAGAAGATCTAAAATCAGGGCGATAAAAGGTTAATTTGAATTTATTTTATTTTAATTCAAATATGTTATTAAATTATTTTATTCAAATTTATTCAAAACGAGGCCACAAATTTATAAATTGCAATGATTNTAATATTTTATTTTTGTAATTTTGAATTTTTAAAAGCACAAAATAGAAAGTTTAACTAATTGTAATTAGGTCAACTAATCAGGGAGTTGGAATTTTATGAATATATAATTAGCTAGTGCGCAGTTGAATTTGAACTATGCATAATTTTTTTTTGACTGTAAGAGTGGGGAGAGAATAGACTCAAAAGTTGAGAGGTGATAAAAGTAGAAAGTTTGAGTCCGAAATCCAATTTATTTTAAAAGAAAGTCTGAAGCAATAAATATATAAAGTAGCAGCGATATTTTGGAACAAGGGATAAAACAGAATTGTTTCAAGAAGGCACATTATTAAGAAAAAATACCGATCGAAAGAAATACCAGCCAATTATTTAAAATATGAGTGGTAGAAGTAATATCAGCATTTTTTATTATTTGTGAAGGAGCTTCGAAGTTATATATTATTATTAAAAATAATTCATTTTGTCATCAGGAGTAGAGCCAAAGAGCACTTAGCCGATTCGACCAATATTTTCAAAAAGACATTTTATTACAAAGAAAAGAATGAAGCTCAAGATTTCTTCACAGCTGATCCCAGAAAATAAAATATAAGAATTCAGAAGGCTGATGAGATCGAGGAGATAGAAGAAAACTATCAAAAGTACAACACCAGTTTGTGATATCGAAGCACTACAAGGATTGCAAAAGGGGGACTTTTATTTGTGTTATTAAAGAAAGAAAGCTAAGGATTATCAGGACTGTAACAGCGGTAAAAATTGAGGATTATTGGTATCGCAAAAGTTTATCAATACCAGCGTAACGCGATAGGAGGAAGTCAAATGAGTAAATACTTTTTTTGCATGTGATCTTTTTTTTTTTATATACAGTCAGGGATCGTGTAATATTTTATATCAATTGTAATTACAGTATATTATCCGGATTAGATAGGGATAGGTAGAATTATATGAAGTATAATAGTTTATTTATTGTGCTTATAATTGTGTTGTTTTTTTTTTGTCATAGTTTTAGCAAAGAGATAGTTTTTGTATGAATAGATCTTCATTTGTGAGTCGCAATTAGGGAAAAGTTATAAGTAATAATTTTATTATTCACCTATTTTATTTTTCTTGTTATCAAGAATAAACAAAATCAGATATTTCACAATTGGAAGTAAATTGTTGTCAGAGTATTTTTTTTCTTCTGCACAAACATAGAGAACAGCGAGTACCCTAAGTCTCATGACAGGGTAGCTGTGTAACATAGGGTAAGGTGTCAATTTATTTCCCGGGTGGCGCCCCCCAAAAAAATAGTGAAGATAGCAGTGATAACAACTGTACTAGTAAAGTTAGTACCTAGTATAGTATTATAATTCCCGGTGAATATATTCCCATACATCTTACAATATCAAAATTTCAGGTGGACCGTAATTGTCCATTGGCACTAATGTTTGGTTTTCTGCCTTTATTGAAATGTGGAAAAATACCTTTTTCCAGTCACTGGGTAATGTAAACCATATTATACAGTAGATGCATTATAGTAACAGCAGTAATAAATTGAGTAAAAAATTAATCAAATTTTTTTATCATGATATTAGCTATTCCATCATATACAGCTGTTCTGGAATTTTTTAGATTCATAATAATCATTGACTTGTCATTTTCATTTATCAGTCATAGAAAATATACTGTAGATACTGTAGTCTATATAATGTTTACCATAATATTTTTTTATTTTATAATGTTATTTTTTTTTTTAAAAAAAAAAATACTTTTGCAAAATTTAAGTGTTAGTTTTTCCAATTTCAAATCTAAATCCTTTTTTCTTTTTCTTGCAGGCTCTTTTGGAATCTCCAGAAGTAATTAAGTTTCTTAAAATTAGACAAGCACGAAGAAAGAAAAAGAAAGGTCTTAAAAAAAAATCATTGATTGTTTAAATTTTTTTGAACAAAAATGTTAAGATAAAATATAGTATAATTTTTTTATTTTACTTTATTAAAATAATATATAATTGTTATTTTTAAATGTGTGTGTGTGCTACATATTTTAATTATCACATAACAGAGCTTACATATAGAAATTTACTTTGTGTTATCATATCCTGTAAGTGTTTATACTGTTTGTAGATACTGTATACATTATAAAATACACTGCAGTATGTATTGTGTATACAAGAGCCGAAGGAATTAGTCAAGATTTTTTATTTACAGTCCTAGCCTTACTGTAACCCTGAATACTAACTCCAACTACGTATTAAACCCACTATTCCCCAACCCTATGATAATCTAGAGGGGATTTTTAAAAATATTAGAATTGACTGGGTTTATCGATAATTTGATAAAAATAGTTACGGTAATTTTTAATAAATTAATATACTATTATTGTCATAACTATGAACAATAAACCATATTATTAATTTTCTTTAGTTAATTGTAAATAAATCACCTATATAGCCTAGGCCTATATGCTAATAAATCCGATATATAAACAACTTTCTAGTTTCTATTTTTAGCCACTAAAACAAAGATTTTATGATTTTTTTTTAATCTACTGTAGTTAACTGGAAATCATTTATGCTACAATAAAAATAGACATTGACATTCATGTTTATATTCTTTGAATTTTAATATTTTATAAACCTTTATCATTAAAGTAGTTGACAATTAAAAACATATTTTTATTTCCAAGATTCCTACCGCCATTGTTATTTCAACAAAAGTAATTAATCTGGAGAAAAATAAAATGGATAAAAAAAAATTCAAAAAAATAATTTTTATTTCTGTGATCTTAATCTTAATATAAACATGCTGTAGATATAGCTTTAAATGGAATCTTGAAATTTATTAAGAATAGTTTACGCAAACATGATTGAATTATGCTTGAATGAGCAATATATTTATTTTGAATTAAGGCTTAAAATAATATACATTTTGCACTAAGAATGCATAAATTCATCTCAAAAACAACTTTTATTGGTCTCCTTGCCCCATCAGGGTTCTTATTCTAACTTTATGGGAGATGAAAAGAGTGGACATCTCCCAAACCAGTGACTAATCAGTACCTGAATATTTTTATTATAATTTCACCCTGCCTATATGTAGTTTACTACTTTATAAATAGTCAACTACAGAAAGAATTGCCTCAATTCATTCCTAATGTTTTGATTTTTTATATACATTATGAGTTATAATCCCATTTTTTAAACCTTGTTTGATATTGTTCAACTCCAGTCTGAATTTTTGATATAAATGTTATGACTATCTTTGTTGAAGATAGACTATTTGTTTACAAAACCTCATTTTGAATATTTATTATAATTTTTGGTATAGAAAAGTAGCTATGTAATCTATTTTTAAAGTAATTTTTCTATTTATTTATGTCTATGCTATTAGTTTCTCCCGGTATGGCCAATCAATAGCCAATCTATGAAAATTAATTTGGAAGTGATTGAACAGTTGATTTATATATTCTCAGACCAAATGCAGGGTATTAATCTGTTGGAAACTGAAATAGACTATAAGCTTTTCATAAACTTTATAACCTTTTTCTTGAATTTGCCTTCGATCCAGTTAAGTTATACAGCACCTGAAATTATACCTAAATTTGACAAGAAAGGAACAATTCTTATGCTTCTACAAACTTTGTATATCTTACTCATTTAAATCTTTACATCTAAAAGTTAATACAGTTTTACCCACCTGGTGGAACCACAGTAGACATGATATCATGGCGATCTGCATAATTGAAACTACGATGGAGATGGCAACCAATCAGTGAGAATGACAAGTATGTAAACGCACCTGACAACCTTATGATATAAGAGAGGTAACACACCTTCATTTGGAGAGATAATGACAAATTTTCTGATTCTTGTGTCGAGTAATATCTCCCAAAAATATCTGGAAATGGGACACAAAACTCCTGAATTGTAATTAAACATATCTCTCCAATAAACCTGAGATATGTTTGTTTATCGAAATTCCACCTAGATACGCTACAATATTTAAGAATGCACTAAGTTACCTATTTGAAGATCTAATTTTAAATCAAGTCTAATTTATCATCTTGCTAATGAAGAACCCATCGACAAATTACAATTTCTAAATATATACAAAATTAATGAAAATTATTTCTGAGATTATAAACTTTAATTTTAATATCAGGATCCCAATAATGATCTATGCTAGCAAATAACAGACTATAGACTCTAGTCTGAAATTTTTCTCAAAATTTTCCGAACACGTAGATTGGCTATACCTAGCGTCCCTCTCTATCTTTTAATTTCTTTAATAAAAAAGCTAATTATTTCTTAAATTTGTAAATTGGGGATTAAATGTATAATCATGGGAAAGGAATATATTGTTATTAATCATTTTATGCAATATGTCACTGCTAATTACAACTGTGTGGGGGGAATTATTACTTATTGAAATGACTTGCCATATTTTATTTCGGATGTCTTCCAGGGTGATCACGAGACAGGGGTGGTACCTGTTCTTCTCTATCAGGGGCAGGGATAATAGGGAACTAACCATTCCCTCTCCTCTTTATTCCTAGTCGGGTTGAGTTACTTTAGGGCTTCTTTTAGCTAGATTTTCCCTTATTTTTTGTTACGCTATGCTTATTAATTTAGATAATGTAAGAGCTAATAACCAGCAATTCGCACATGGCGACCCCCTCTCAATAAACATTAAATCTTTGGGATAATTGTTGTTTATAGTTATTTGCATTTGGATGTGTTAAAATTAGTTATTCTAATTTGAGCATTTACATCTAAGTGTTAGTATTAGGGATTTAATGGGTTATTTGGTGATTATTCTCAAAGTTTGCTCTTTGGATTTATGATATATGCCTACATGTGATCTCGCTTGAACTTACGAGGAGTCATTCATGTTGGCATCATATTGAAAATAGTAAGAACAAATTTTTAGTTAGGATTATATTTATAACTTGGTATGAAGCGCACTGCCTAAGCTTGCCTTTGCACGACTGTATTTATAAGTTTATAAATACTGTATAATCGATTATATAATCTAATTTCTAAATTTGCAAGGCTATGTTTAATGAACTAATAGATATAATTATAGATCATTTATCATAAACTTGTGATACTAGTAATAAGATTCCCCATTCTGATTGGTCTGTTTTATATTTGTTATGATTATTTATGCTCCCATGTGTATGCATTTGCGCAGCTTCGGGGATGTGTAATCATACAAATAAGAAAAAGGGCCATGTTAGAATGCTAAATATGTTTGCTAGATATTGTCTTTTTTTTATGATAGAATAGGGTTTAAAGTGGGGGAGATGGACCCTATGAATTAGACTGTCAACCCAACGAATCCTTACCATAGTTTGGTATCTGACATATAGGAAACAAAATTGGCATCTGCGACAGGATTTTTGAACTAAATTTTGCAATCTTCTGAATTTATTTTATTTGGATTTAAAACTTTCAATTTTTTTACTTAAGTTTAGCTTTAATTCTTTCTTCAAGTAGTATCTTGAAGTGGCATCCGCAAGGAAACACGAATATATTTTACATTACTTAAAATTTTTAAATGCATGTATATTTTTCATTAGTGTAGGTTCACCGTAAATGACATAGTTGTTTCAAT
>PXIH01S0005050.1:20388-31095 GCA_003024985.2 Euperipatoides rowelli | reverse complement strand
TTTTTTTAGTAACTTCCCCATTATAACAGGTTATAAATTAATTCTGCTATAACCTATTTATAGTTAAATTAAATACCACAATTGATTCTTAACCTAAGACATACAATTTTAATTGTACTGATTTGGCTGAGAAAAAAAATGTGTTGCTTATGGATTACAATTAGCCATAGGATCTGAAAATGTTGATTTTGAATTTAGATTTGATATGCCAAGTTCTCATTAGCATATCTCTAAAAACAAATGGAATTAAAATCTTGATTTTTTGTTTGTATACAGTTTAATTATTCTACTTTAATAATGTATTTTTTTTTTGCTTAAAAATCATTTAAAATTAAGAAAATGTCAATTTTCTAAAATTGACATTTACATTTTAATGTTAGCCTATGTTAGAAATAAGATGCTTTGAAAATAAATTTCTAAAAAATAATTGGACTCCTAATTTTTTTTTTAAAAAAAATATATTTCCCACTATCAACAAGAAACCTATTTTAATAGATGTTAATACATTAATTATACAATTACTAATTACTAATTTTTATTACTACAGGTTAAAAATCCTTAGCACAATGTTCTATGCCAGGTAAAAAACCGTTCCATAACCACCTCAGCTGGGAACAAGCACATGACCTCGACTTGATAACAGCCATTATCACTACTGACTGAGCCACCAAGTCATGACAGGTTTGGATTCCTAATTAAATGTTACTTTCACTTGATTTTCTTTCAGAAGTTATTTATAGATCAGTAGAAAAAAAATTGATTGTATCTATGTTGATTTATTGAATACCAGGCTAAAAAGCTCCCAGAAATCAACCAAATTTTACAACTACCCTCAATATTCTATAAAATAAATTCAACATAATTGACATCGAGACATTAAACATACCTCTCAAAAATTTTTAAACAACTATTTTATTTAGGTTGGTCTAAAATTGAAATATGTACCCCGAGAGACAATCCAGGAATTGAGCCAGCTTTTCATAATCAAAAAATATTATTTAAAAAAAATCAATAAGTCTAACAATTTAAAGTTTTGGAATGTTGTATAAACATTAAATTTTCATCAAAAAAAAAAACATATCACCTAGAAAAAATGAGATATATGACTTATTTGTTAAATGGTAAACGCAATACAACATTCAAACTCAATGTTTTAGGGGCGATATTACATATGGAATTTCAACACATAACATCCATCGGTCATATTATGTCATGTGACATAGGAAATTGTCAAGCAATGATCATTTTAACATCTGATGGTCAGGAAACCATCAGTTTGTGCTTGATGTAATGTATAACTCATTCTTAAACAAAGCACTCAGCTGCAGAAAGTAGCCCCCGGCGATCTTTTAAATTTACAAAAAGGCGTAACTTTTATCTTTGATTGTAAGAATTGTAGAAAAGATACTTTATTTTAAATGGAAATAAATCACATGACCTTTGTCTACACACACACACACACAACACAATGGTTTTAATAAATGAGGGGAAAATTTAAAAATACACAATCTGAAAGCTCTATCACAAAATATCGGAGTGGTTCCATCTAGGTAAGCAAATCCTATGTTAATGACCCACAAACTTTTGACGATTTTAGAAAATAATTACAGTATTTTAATTTTAAAGTAATTTTTAAGCACAAAAATACATACACTTATAGAATTAAAATGTATACAAACAAAAAAAAACAGATTTTAATTCCATTTATTTATAGATATGAGAACTTGGAATATAGTCTAATTTTGAAAAATACATTTTTTTAATCGATTCAGTGTATATCAAATTTCGTACCTTTTATATACCTTATTTAGCATAGTAATGTAAGCAAAAGTGATATCTCTATGCCAATGCTTAATTTGCATATAGATATTTTGTTTGTTTTGATTAAAGATATTTTTTTTTTAGAATTATCAATTTGACTAAGTCAAAGTAATAATTGCTTGACAAATAAGAAAAATGTCTAGCATTTGGATAGTTACAGTTTCATCACTAGTGCAAGAATTCCATTTTCAGACAATTAAAATCATTAGATATAAATATGTTGCCCAAGTGAAATTTTCATAAGATATGCTGTGTAATCTATCCCTCCTTCAGTGCATATTAAGAAACCAAACCAATAAACAAACACAAGTGATTTAATACTATTTTTGAATTGTGCTTGTAAAGTCACTGCAAATACACCGGGCGCCTCTATTTGAGTTGTAGTTTGGTCTTAAAATATGCAACTCAAATCAAGTATTAAATTTTCATAGGAATACATTGAATGTAAAATATGTTCCTGTACTAAATACAGTATCTTTTTTTTAAAAAAAATACTGTATAAAAGAAATGTTTTTTTTTTTAACTTTTCCTTTACCAAGTCATTTTTACATAAAACAATAAAGAGAAAAATTTCATTTCATTTTAGGAAAGAAGGCAAATTGAGGCCAAAATTATAAATTAGAAGTCGATTAAAAACAACTGGCAAAACATTTTAAAAATCAAAATAAAATAAAAATTTCATAGCTAATGAATAAATAGAATATTAAATTGAAAAATAAACATGTTTCTTAGTATTTTCTTTTTAACATGTTCAGTATTTAATATGATTTAGCAGTGAGTTTTTTTTTCTTAGGGGTTAAATTTACTAAAGCTATTACTCAAAAGGAAAAATAGGCTTTATTAACAATTGTCTCAATGACAAAACCATTCAACAAAATCAAGGCTCTGATGTATGCTACTCTACAAAATTATAATCTATTCTCACAGAATTGTTACTTCTTAACTTGTAAGACAAGTAATCCATATATGGATATTCCTTACAGTTTGATCCAAATCACTTTATCCAATTGGAGAAAAGGATCATTCAATCTATCCCTATACACCATCTATCCTCAACTAAGAGACCATACTTCCTACAAAGTTTCTTAAAAATTGGCTGTCATTTGCCAGTTATATACAGTAAACTTACACTGTAGAAAATATTGGCAAAACCAAGTCAGCCTACAATATCATTATTTAAGACCCACACTTTTAGTTCCTTAAAATAGTTAAAACTATAGTAGCCTATATAATTTTTCTAAAATATTTTTTAAATCATTGTCTGAAATGGATTCCAGTTGATAATATATTAAATCAACACTATATTTGCATTTAACCTAATTTTTTTTTAATTATCAAAGGAAATAATTATTATATCTGCTAAGAGTTTTCAAGCGGACGAAATTAAGGCTCTTCTCAGTAATGTCATGCAGATGATCATAGCGGCTAAATGGTGTACCAAGCACTACATATACAGTATGCCAACATTTTCTAGTGTTTCATTTGCTGATTATGTCATCAAATGTGGTTAATTTAAAATACATTAGGTGATTTTGAAATAATTTTGACATAGTTTTATTTTATCTATGTAGCCTACAAATACCATTGTGAAATTACTTTATGCTGTCTTAAATACTAACATAAAAATAAACTTGCCAATATTATTTGTTTGGCAGGAAAAATATTTTTTGAAAACAATGCCAGCTATGCTAAAAGTATATTCTAAGGTGTAATGTCCACTTTATTAAAAAAAAAGAAATTGACAGCAGAATGGCTCGCTTCATCCATTAAGATTTATAACCGAGCCCACACATTTATAAAATATTTCATTTTGCCTGCCTTTAAAAATAGTTACCATGCACAGTCAACATATAACTTGGAAAGCAAATATAAGCATATGAATGGCTGTTAACTACACTTGATCAATATAAAGTTTGTAATTGAATAATATCTTAGTTTAATCATTTGATTCTCCTCCTCCAACTTCCTAAAATCATCTAACATTAAGTAATTGCAAAACTGCCTGTTTTTCCTATACACTGAAGTAGATCTTTGATAATGCTCTTCTGTGATTTTGGTCTATTAGTCAAAAACATAATATGGATATTATTGTATTTGAATGATATAACCAACCAATAGAATAGGAAAGAGCACTTAAGATACTATTATAACAGTATAATTATTCAATTGATAAATCATAAATGTCTGAATTAACCTTTTTTTATTAAATCAAAATTTATCCTTAACTTCCCCAGTCATTAAAATATCAGTTTGGATCACTAAAAAATTTATAGTCCAACTCTCAGCTCAGATAAGTTGCCCATCTCTGTTATTTTATTCCAATAAATTATAATATCTTGCTGCCAGTATTAACTTATTTCACTATAAAAGTTTTTACCATCAGCATTTTACTATTTCATTTTAAAATCAACACAATCTATAAATCCAATGTTTGTTTTTTTTCTATTTATTTATTGGAAGTAATGACAAAAACAATGGCTTCATATTTTAAAAGAAGATTGTGAACGTCTCAACAATCGTGAAAAGGAAAAGTTACAGATACAATTATTTTAATAAGACAGGGGAACCTGTTATGGTATTCACTTCTGTTTATTAATAACAAATACATTAAATCAAGGAATATCTGTAAAAAGTTATAATTACATAAATTGTATATTTCATTTAATACTGAAAGATAGAATAAATCTTTTGGATGTCGAAAAAAAAAAATGATAAGCTGCCACAATGCTTTGCTGATTCCTTTTGGTTTGATGAAATGACAGAAGCTTTTCCATAAACAATCTGTACAAAGTTATCCCATCTTATTAAGACCAGCTAATGCCTTCAATATGAGAAAAACCAAAACATATCAGTGTTGCACCGACTTAAATGCCATAAACAGCCTGTACACATAGAACTGAACTAACATTGCATCCAACCAAGACTTGAGGAAAATAATAAAAGATGCGAACATTCAAGGTAAATAAAGATCTTAAAATATATAAAATTTATCGAACAAAAGACAATTCTGCAGTAAACTTCAACTGACAGTAATTGATGTTTTTACTGCAATATAAAATTAATAATTTATTTCAAATTTTAAACAAAATATTGAATAATGTCACAAAAGAAAAATAGAGATTCTGGTCAGGTAAACTTTAAGATTCAATGATGGCAGGTGGATTTTATTTTTTAAAATAGAGAAGTATCTTATTACAGTATTATAGAGCAATTCACTATATTACATAGAAGAAAACAATATGAATTATCTATAAAAAATATTGTAAATAAGATTTCATTATCAATAGATTTTAGGCAACTAAACTTTTACCAGAACTTTTTTTTTGCAATCCAATATGCATTTCTTTTTTATTTTCTGACAGTAAATTTGTAATAATACATACTGCATAGTGTAAATGATGAATAATAGGGTGTTTTCACTTTAGGTTAAGTTTTAATATTACCACGGTGTTATTTTAAACATTTATCTCCTAATTCCCTCCACCACAGAAAAATTAACTATGACACATATACAAAATAATAAAATTATGTTTTCATTTTAAATTTTCAATGTGAGTAAAATTACCAATTTATAATTTAATATATTCTTCTTAATCATTAACATTAAAAAAAAGTTATTTAAACAAATTTAAGGATTTTTTGGACAATAAATTATTACAAAAATAATTCAACCATGAAAAAAGAATCGCTAACTCCGCCATACTAGCCACAAATCATGTTAAAAAGGGAATATCAGCTTTGTTTAAATATGAATAATTATAACCAAGAGTTTAATATTTTCTAAAGACATTTATAAAGATTGTAATCTTAATAAACTTGTCAATAAGTGGGAAATGACATCATTTAAAATAAATATTTATAACATGCTTATTGTAATGTGATGGCAGCCATTTTCCAATAGGGCTGCAACCCCCATGTGACAATAGCTAGACTAGATGATGTACAGTATATGAATAAAAAGAGCAACAATGAAATTAAGTGTTTTATAAGATACAACAGTCCTAAAATCATTATGATAATTCAAAACTAAGTTTTTTAATAATTTAAATATTGTAGCCAAACTTAAATATTGCTTAAATTTTAACAGGTACATACATTATATAGTGTCCTTTTCTAACCACCATAATATAGATTCATTAATTATATTATCCATTTTTTCTCATATTAAAAAAAAAGGCTGATATGCCCATTTTTTTGTTTTAGTGGATGAAGAAAATGGAGTAAAAACTGACCAGAATCATTTTTTTTTCTGTGACATTTTTTTTTCTAAACACATTAAAATAATCAAATCTAAACTGATTTCTAATTACCCATATTAAACATGGAATAATTAAAAAAATACTGATAAATAAAGTCCTTGTTTTGTTATATTTTATATATATGCAGCCTAAAATTACTATAGTCTAATAGTTTTATGAACCCAAATCAGGTAATAATAAAAGGAAAAATCACACTAAAAGTATAAAATAAGATTTAACTGCATCAGTACAGAAAATAGGTTACGGTAATACATTTTTTTTCCATAATAAAATTCCTGAAAACAATTTAAAGAAAATACAGAACATTGATTTAAAATTGAAAACTTGAATCGTTGTTGTGTTACATTTTCTAAAATATTTGAAGACAATAGAATGAACAGATTGTTTATAAATCATAAATATCAACATCATTTAATAATGTTTATACTGTATAGATCATTTAACAGAAATGGAGTGAAATTATTAACCATTTCATTAGTAAATAGAAATTAATTAATAAGGGAATTCGTTACAGTGAAAAAAAAATATATATATATAAAAATAACTTGTTAAATAGTTTACAGAAAGTCCATTTAAAAAAATGTTTTTTTTTTAATTACCAAATTACATGTCGGAGACATGCTCAATTTTTGTTTACAATGGAAATGGTAGATTTTTTTTTTATTTTTATAAACCAGATTGATTTTTGATCAAGTTGTATATTTTTAACTAAAAAGGGCATGAGAGTTACAAATATTTTATTATATAGTAATAGATGGGTATTGGTATACAGAAAGTGAAATTTGTTTTTTGAAATAATAATAAATAGTTGGTGTTTAACACATACATGATTTCTTGGATTTGTTTTGGGTCTCAGTGCAACATTAAAAACATTTTTTTTAAACTTGAAAATCATGATTATAATGGTATATTTTAAATAGTGCCATATATAAAATGTTATATGCTCTTGATACTGTTGGCTTAATTATAATTAAGCCAACAGTATTATTTATTATTATACAGAAACAGACAAAGTTTCTTTCCTCCTTAAATTTTAAATACCTAGGAAATTAATTTGATGCTTCAACTACAACCAGTGATTGTCAGCCTTTGGAAGGACGACCCACCTTCATTGTTGTTTGTTTATTTCTTGTAGCCTTACATGTACATTGTACAGCATTTGATAGTGTTATATTTTTAATTATTTTAATTATGGCCAAGTTTGATTCTTAATAAGACAAATTTTAAAACTATAACTTCACTATCAAATTTTTTCATAAAAAATATTATTAAAACCCCCGGTGCCCCCCTCTCACACAATGTCTTTTGACCAATCAGGGATCACGACCAACCGGTTGAGAAATACTGCAGTAAATGATAGCATGATTAGAAATTAGTTTAAATGTTGTAGTGTATAATTTTTTAGAAAAGCGGTCAAATTATGTAAAATCTGGAATAAATTCCATTACTGTTCTTAATTAACTTTTATTTTCAAATACTGAACTGTACATGAAGGTAGAGAGACATGAATTATTTGTCTGAAGAGAAATAATTAAGTATATCATATTCTTTAGTTTATTAGATGCTTTGATATCGGGTATTTTATTAACTAGCATATAAACTACCCCCTAAAGAAAATAAGCACATTTATAACCAGAATCCTTGCTATTTCTATCCAAAAAATTGTTTCAAAATTATTTTCATTAATTAGCACTAAAAGTGATGAGCAGGCCCGCCAAGAGGCTTTACAAGTCCATGGGCAATTACAGTAGCCGGGCCCCTCTCCTCTTTAATATGTAGAAGGTTCACTTTTTTCTATTTGTTTGAGACTAATTTAGGTACCGGTAGTATTAAAGTTAAAACTATAAAAAAAAAACAACCCTGGGAAAGTACTATTTATTTTCTCAGGCATTGAACTTAGTGATTATATAATGACAGATAAAGTAAATAATAACAATAATATAGTAAGGCCACAGGCCAGAAGTCCTTCTATGAGTACGTTGATAAAAAAATAACTATTCTTATGAATAAAAAACTGTTATTGTTTAAAGCCGCCTACTACAGTATATGAGTGTTGAATCAAAATGCAACATGTCCACCAAGAACCAAAATTGAGTTAAGGCTGGAAACATATTCTTAAGAGCATTTCAAACAGTTATCTAGCATTAAATTTTTTTAAACTAAAAAAAAAAAAAATCATGGTTTATTTTAATTATGAATATTGTTTTTTGTATATCATCAAGTTACAGAGTAGTTTACTGTGTTTTTGGTGTTTCCTGAAAAATAAAACATTATGGACAAGTTGCATTTTAATAACTCTCCTCATATTATCTATCCATTTTATAAACAAAATTATTGCACAGGTGCAGTATCAATTTATAAAATAAAATCATTACCTAGTAAAAATATACACACCCCAAGACACAGGCTCTGAAAGTTTATGGGTCCCTGGGCATTTTACCCCCTTTGCCCCTCCCTCTCAGCAGCCCTGATGATGAGCTGTTAGGAGCACTCTTTTTGTTAATAACTATTGGTNTTGAAGACAAATTACTACATGGTTACAGTACACCTCCAGTCTAAACAAATATTTTGTTTTTCCAATTAAAAAAATATCACTATTCATGTTTCCATACAAAACAAGTGCATCTTTTTTATACATCTACAGTATATAACTTAGAGGAGTATAAAATCAGGCGGGCTAACGTCCAAAATCTTGAGGGCCATAATTACTTTAAAATCAACTGACCAAGAAAAGATTTGTTTGCAATAATATACTGTATATATGGGTTTTTTTTACGGTTATTTTAGTGTTTTTACTATCTAACACATTCGCAAATTTTTTAATTCGCGTTCGAGATTTAAAAAATTATGCTAAAAAGCTCTTTAATACAGTCATTTTGTTTACTGTAATTTACCTTAAAACAAAATTAAATAGTTCCTCTTACCTTTAACCTACGAGCCATGACAAATTCAATTTTTTATAAAATGTGTCTATGTGTATGGTCTTGTGGGTTTATCTCTGCCTTCAATTCCTAAAACTAACTCTCTACTTCAATATTGGTAGGTTTTTACCATGCACATAGCCCATTTTATGGTTATTTTTTAGAATTATATGTAAAATGACGTCCAGACATAACGTTTACGACACGAGACCGCTGATGTAATATTGACTTTCCGGTAGCATAATAGGGTACAAATATTATAAAACATTTAGGAATAAACATATAATTTTAAAATCAAAATTTAATACAAATTTCAGAAATCAAAACCAAAAAATTCTATCTCCAACGACTTGTACATAGCGTAAGTGAAATTAAAAAAAAAAAAAGATTTGATTATTAAAGGCTTTATTCAATCTGATATAAAAAAAAAAGAAATTGAAGAATTTTAAGTGTAAAACTTTTTTTTTTTTCAAAATGTTTTTCTTATTGGTTAGGGTTGATTTAATAAATGCAGTACTTTTATAGTAAATTCTGTTCTATTTAAAAACAGAAAAGAAATGACATTGATTTTTTTTTCCATTAAAAAAAGTTAAATGTACACTTTATTAAAATTTAAAGATTTAGCACTTTGAATGCTTTTAATGAGCATTAATATTTGCGAATCTTTATTTTCCCGAAAATATGACTGCCACGAAACTCACGAAAATATTACTCACAAAAATTTCATATATACAGTATGCATTGCCCTTAGTTTGCTTATTTTTTTCAACAGAATATACTATTTGTCCACTTATAACTTTATATCTATTTTATTAAAATATATTCATCTAAATTAAATCTACACTTATCTGTCAAATAACTTCATTTTTGTTTATATAATATTCAATATTTTATAAAGTCAAGTGAATTTTTATTTTTCTGAAATATATTTGAAACATACTTTTTTAAGTGATATGTAACAGCATTTTATTGGAAACTAAAAAAAAGGTTTCCATCATTATCTCCCAACTGCTTTCATGCCTAGTAAAAAAAGCATTTTATTCAAATAAAATGACAGTATTCAGATATTAATCTTAATAAGGTTTAAATTTTTTCTTAAAATTATAAAAACTTTTGTACTTAAGTATTATTTTCTCTCATCTGATAAACAGTTCAAAATAAAATTTATGAGGTTGTCTACAATGCAGTTCAAAGTGTTTTACTGCCAATCAAAATTCTAATCAGGCACTAACCAAAAAACAATATATGCAATTCTTATACGATTTTGAATTAGTTAATGATGATTCCCATTAGAATAGCTAAAGCAAAATAAAGAAATCATCTTATGCTTTCAATGTAGAGTATATTCAAGTAATAGTTTCAAATTTTCTTCATTTACAATTGAGTCATGTAAAGGTTTTTTTGATCAATTTTGGTTAGATAAAAAAACCTTTACTCTGCATCGAAAGCATAAGATGATTTCTTTATTTTGCTTTAGCTATTCTAATGGAAATTATTAGTTTGTGTGGGGGGGGGGGGTAAAGACATCTATAAAAGTTTTGGTCTAAACATTTTCTAATAAATATACGGTATCTGTATTAATTTTAAGAAATAATAAGCTAACTACATTATTATTATCCAAAGTTGTTTGTATTTTAGAAATGATCCAACAGTTATAAAGAAAAAAATAATTTAAAGTTTTGAATGTAGTCATCACTTGAGTGAGA
>PXIH01S0005038.1:5385-17520 GCA_003024985.2 Euperipatoides rowelli | reverse complement strand
AAGTACTCTTGCGTGTGGAATGTAATAAGCCTAAATAATCCAATAACCATTCTTGCCATCAGTCTCCATTGTCTTATAACAATTTATTCTTGAAGTCACTATCCATTGTCTTATAACAATTTGTGCAGTCAGTCTCGATTGTCTTGTAATAGTTCTTGCAGTCAGACTCAATAATTATTGTCTTGTAACAATTCTTCAGTCACTCAATTGTCAACAATTCTTCCAGTCAGTCCCTATTGTCTTATAACAATTCTTGTAGACACTCTCCATTGTCTTATAATAATTCTTCCAGTCAGTCCCTATCATCATAACAATTCTTGTAGTCACTCTCCATTGTCTTATAACAATTCTTCCAGTCAGTCCCTATTGTCATAACAATTCTTGTAGTCACTCTCCATTGTCTTATAACAATTTTTGCAGTCAGTCTCGATTGTCTTATAACAATTCTTGCAGTGACTCAAATGTCTTATAATTCTTGCAGTCAGTCTCGATTGTCTTATAACAATTCTTGCAGTCAGTCGCGATTGTCTTGTAACAATTCTTGCAGCCAGTCTTATTGTTTTAGAACAATTGCAGTTAGCCTCAATTGTTTATAACAATTATTGCAATCGGTCTTGATTTTCTATTGATATTTAATAAAAAACATACAAAGCGTACTATAAAACAAAAAAGTGAACTGTTTAACAACTAAAGCACACGATAATCAGTAGAGTGACATTTTTTCATATTTAGCATTGTCTATTTAACTACGGATAGGCAATTCTGGTATTGATTAGCTTGATATTCCTTAACAAAGTAATGCAGTAAATGCATGCTTGATATTCCTTAACAAAGTAATGCAGTAAATGCACGTTGATAGGAAATAATTAAATTATTAAAATTGCTATAGGCACTGTTTTAAAGAGTTTTCTTTATGAGGGAGAGCAATCACTCATTCCTGCATCTCCTCTTGTCTCTGTTTAGAATACATATAAAACAAGAACAAAAAAGGTGTGCCTCACTAAAAAAAAAGCATGTGTAGTCATTCTAAATGTGGGTCGGGTATGACCCAAGGTATAATGTTTTCCATTATACTGATAATTAAACATAGCAGGAAGAAGAGGGTAACTAAGAAAAAAATCATTTAACCTTTTTATTTGAGAATAACGTTTGAGGAAAATAATTTTCTATGTTTCAAACTATTTGAAAGGCATACACTACTAATATTATATCAGTATATCTCAAGTTGAATACTGAATTGTTCATAAGCTCTTCCTTATTAGTAATTTTTATTATTAAATTATTTTACTTAAGGCTGTTTTTTTTATACATTAAGCCATCACATTCATTATAGTTTCTCAGATATCTGTATAATCTCCGATATTCTTCAATAAAGTTTATGCATTTCATATTCTGTTTACGTCTTGTGCAGCTATCATTTCTATAATAAATATATCATGATTTGAAATTGGGGTCATTAAATCTAAAAAAAAATTATTTCCTTACATTACAATGGTAATATTTCTAAACTTTAAATGAAATCTTACCATATTATCAATTGCTGTTATTATCTACTTTTTTTTCTTCTTATAGAAAATTTCTCTATCACTAAGATAAGAGAAGAGAATCACAATACACTGATTTGTTAGCAGATTGGTCATCATTAAAGTCATGGAAATTGTGATTTTGACAGTAGATTTTTTCTTGAGCAGTGCTCAACATGACGTTTTACAATTATCGCTGTTTAATTTATGCAATACTGTACTCTTATTTAGCGAATGGTGAAATATGATTTGCCTCAGACCTAAATCCTTTGCTAAAGGGTTAAACTAAGTCACAGCCTCATGGAAAAATTTTAAAAATCTAACAATGTATTTTTTTTTTTAAAGTATAACCAGCAACTCAACAATCAAATAGGATCAAATCTGAGCATTTTAATTTGTAATGTAAATGAATGTAAATTTTAAAACAGATTATTTCTGGATTTAAAAACAAAGCTCTTGAACTAACATATCAAAATAATCATTTTGCTGCCAATTCACAATCATTGTTTTAATCTCTTCGTCTTAATTTCCAATTACACATGAAATGAAAATTAATTTTGAGAGGTAGGCTAATAAAGAAATAGATTTCAAAATAGATAAGAACATTGAACATCCATGAGCATATACACACACACACACACACAAACTGATGGAAATTAAAAATAAATTAAACATTAAACTCAGTCAAATAATGATACAAATTTACAATAAACTTAAAACACACACACACAAAAAAAAAAGTTGAACAAAAAAATCAATAATTAAACAAAAATGAAACAAACACGTATAACAAAATTAAAGCAAAAATATTAGCTTATTGACAGTGCAAATAGTGTAAATAAAGAGATTTGTTGTAATAGTGTAAAGAAATAGATTTGTTGTAAATAGAAGAAATGGTACTATGGAAAGTTAAATGAGTTATAAATTATTTTTGTATAATTTATGTAAAATTCTGTTTAAAATAATGTGTAGGAGCATACGAATAAAACATTTCAAGCAAATTAATGATGTCTACAGTATTGTTATATTAAAATTGGATCCAGCAGAATGTGAAGAAAACTTTAAATATAAACAACAACCATAAACAATTACAAGGGCGTCCACAGAAAAAATGCAGAGACGTGCAAATATTTTGATAAGTTTTTTTTTTTTTTTTTTTTGGGGGGGAGGGGGTGTTGTGCGGATGTTTTGATAATCATTAAATAAATGAATGACACCCCTTGTTTTATATGCCATCGTAATACCATTATTAATTCTATAATAATCGATACTTCACACTTTTAATATTATTAAAGATGGAAAAATTTATATTAAATACCCTCCCTCCCCTGAAGACGCCCTTGTACGATTATGTTATTGAAGCTAATGAATGTCCGTCATTGTTTGCCATTAAGACTAATATTTTTTGATCCAACTTAATGTCTTAAATAATTATCAAACTAAACCAATACAAGTTTAATAGACTGGATGGAATAGTTGTTATCCTATTCAAGGTTGAGCAAGAAAGACTGATTTCAATCAGTATACAAACTGCAAAGGCCCTCCCCCCTATTTCCTATAAGAAAGGAAAAAGTGAGGGCCATCTTAACTACCATCATCGTTAGTTGCGTTCTCCAAGGCAAAGGTACGCGCTCCTGGATCACCAAAGACTTCTATCTTAACTATTGTATTAGTAAAATAATTTTGTATTGAGCTTATAACATATCTTACCAACAATATTAACCCATTTTTCTGAAATTAAATTCGGAAAAAATCTGAAATTTGTATGATTATTCTGATGTGTCAATGAACTCAATATCACACTTTGTAAAAGATGGCAGGCAAGAAAATTTCAAAGTGAATAGCATGGTCTTAACAGTCACTTCTGCATTCATAAATAATATAACTGATTGCATGGCCAACCTTCTATAGTTTCTCTTAGCATGCTTTACAAATGCCAAAAAATAAAAAAATTCTAAGAACAATAAATTGTCAACTTTAGCCAATATCTTGTTTTCAGAATTAGTGAAATAAGTAACTGTTCACATGAAAGACTGTTTGTTGTATATGACACATGATTTCACTCTCATGAAGAGTAGCCAATCAAGAAATTTTCTATGCGAAAAGCACAGCTATAAACTTGCTTCTACATTTATCAGTCGGACAAAAGATCAACTTTTGCAGTTCTCTTCATTTATCTTTGTGATGATTGAAATCTCTTGATATATGAAAACAAATCTTAGAAAAAAAAGAATGAAAATGTATTGTCAGTTTTATATTTTCTATCTAACCTCAAGCCCAGACATGTTGCCGAACACTAATGAAACAGAAGATCCACATAATTTAATAATTATTATATGAAAATTCCCTCATAACTAAGGAAGATTAGTTCTTAATACTGTTTAAAATTTTCAGAAAAGGATATGTCATAAGATTATCCTGTGACAATTATTTTCAGTGGTAGTAGATTTTATTAATCATGTTAGGATTTCAAACTGGCTAAAATTGGATGGCCTTGCATTAAATATTTCTAAATTAAATTCCCTTATGATCATCAACTTAAGGTAATAAGAACCCGCGGTTCATGGACTGCATGTGGCCCATGACTTCATAATAAGCGGCACAGGAGAGGGAAAAGGAGGAAAAAATGGAAAAGTCTTTTTTTTTTTTTAATTTTACGTTTTAAAATAATAAACAAAAAACTGTTTCAAGTTTATTTGTAGCTTTTCTTCATGACTAAAATTGTAAAGTACCGTAAATTATAATGAAGAGAAAATAAAATGAGTCGCTGTTATTTTGAAAAAAAAGGTATCGGAGATCTTCGAAGAACATAATTTCAGCCTTTTCATTGGTTTGAAATATAAACAAATCAAATAGCTTCTTTATCTTTTCTATGTTTTCATAAGATAATTTAATTTTGAAAGAGAAAGTTTTGCTTTATTATTACATAATTAATTATATAATTGTAAACATTGAAATCTTGAAGAATGTGAATTAAATTTGTTTTATATTTTTAGTATGACACAAATAAATAATCATGTGACTGGGGAGTAGTGTTGGGTCATTCAAAAGATCATATGACTGTAGAGTTGTGTAGGTCATTCAAAAGATCATGTGACTGTGGAGTAGTTGACTCATTCAAATTCAAGTGACTGCAGAATTAGTGTGTCATTCAAATGATCATGTGACTGTGGAGTAGTGTTGTCATTCAATGATTAAGACTGGAGTAGTGCTGTGTCAATCAATGACTGGAAAAGTGTTAGGTCATTCAAATGATCATGTGACTGTCATGTTGAATCATTCAAATGATCATGTGACTGTAGAGTTGTGTAGGTCATTCAAAAGATCATGTGACTGTGGAGTAGAGTTGACTCATTCAAATGATCATGTGACTGCAGAATTAGTGTGTCATTCAAATGATCATGTGACTGTAGAATAGTGTTGTCATTCAAATGATTACGACTGTGGAGTAGTGTTGTGTCATTCGGATGACTGGAACAGTATTAGGTCATTCAAATGATCATGTGATGATGTGACTGTGTAGTGTTGAATCATTCAAATGATCATGTGAATGTGGATTAGTGTTGGATCATTTAAATGAATATTTGACAGTGGAGTAATATTGGATCATTCAAATGAACATGTGACTGTGGAGTAATGTTGGTCCATTTAAATGATCATGTGACTGGAGTAAAGTTGAGTTGTTCATGAATGAATTGACTCGATTGAATGAATCACAACTATAAATGACTCACTCTCAGCTCCCCCCCCCCCCCCCCTTTTTTACCTTTCTATCTTTCTCTCTGCGTCTATCGCTATCTATTGTCATACTATAATTTTAGGGTATTTTTTTGGCCAGGTTTTAATATTTGTTCTAAATTATAACAAAGNGAATTTGTTTAATGGGAAAGGATTTAATATATTGTCAACTTATTAATTTGTTAATAAAGTAATGAATTGCTAAAGTAAACGCTTGTTTGTGTGTGTGTAGGCTAGATATTGAAATGACTTATTTTAANCTAACTTTTTTTAACTCACCGTCCTCACCAAACCTAACGAGGGCCCACCTTTATTCAGTTAAAGTTAAACTGACCCTTAAGTACAAAAAGGTTGTGCACCCCATGTGTAAAGAATTAGGGAAAATTAGTATTAAAATTGACAATTTCATCATGGCTAGAAAACAAAAAAGAGATCAAAGTTTTTTTAAGTTTGATTTAATGGGAGATTTGTTTATTGACAAAAGGTTAGAAAATTTCCAATGAATCTCTTTTTTTTTTTTTAACTAAGGTATTTGGTTCAAATGACTGCCTGGATCATCATCATTCCTTTGATTTTGGAATATAATCATGAGAGCTCAATGGGATGACCACTCATTTATTGATGTTTTAAAATGGAATTGGCCGAGTTTACCTGAAAAATATTAACTTTTTTCTAATTTAATTATCTATGAATCACAACAGTTTATCCATCTTGCCCCAACCAAAGAAGATTAAACATTAAGGCACATATAAGAGATAGGTCATTTTAATCATTAAAGACCATATTTTCCAAAACAATCTGGTAAGATGAAGAGAGAATGTAAGGCAGGATTTTAGCAATAAGCATCTTTTAAAACTTCGAAGAATCCTTCAATTTTCTAGGAAGTAGAGACATTTTCAAGATAAGATTTTAATTTTTAGACGCTTTAAAGATACATCAAGATCAAGTGAAAATAAGTTACATATTTCATTTAGTAAAAAAAAAAAACAATCAACCATTATATTTAGTATTTTTTTTAAATTTACATATTAAATAAATTAGCCTAACTGCTAGAGGCTGTTTCTCGCTTTGTAAACCTATCATACAAGCACCTCGAGGCGCTACCATATCTGGTTACTTGAGTTGTTCAAGTTCTCAACACGTATTGTGGTGGCATCAATAACTCAATAAAAGTGAACAATAATTTGTTTTGTCATTAGTGCCTGGCAAATAGTAACTTTGCCCATTGGCCTTTATTTTTTTAATTTTACATTCAGTGAGGTGATAACAATGTAATGGTAGATCAGGCACCTGGGTCTGGAACGATCAGTAACTGTTTGTACGACTGAATTGGTTAACCAATTTTTTTATATATATTGATTGTTACTGTTTCCATGCCAATGGTGTTCTCAATAAATTTTTGGTAAAGCTGCACATTGTGTATCTTGTTTATTTACGTTACTCCTATGGTCTGGAAAAAGAGCTGAGGCACTGAACATTTAGTGCATGCTGTAGGCTAGCCTAAATGCTATAATGCGAAGTGGTAAGAGCAAATGGCAAGACAAAATGACTATCCATTTGATTTGGACAGCAATATTATCTAATTCTGACGTATAAAACTGTTCGTTTTTATATCAAAAAATTAATTTTTGAATACTAGTTATAAAGTACAATAAATACTTGAAAACATATGACATACCTCAGTTTACAATTACTATATATTTGAAATTATAACTTTTTTTTTTTTTTATGATGTTTGGATGAAATTAGAAAAATTGGCCTAAATTGGGTACGGTACATAAAATTATGAATGTGCAAAACTTGTGATTTTCTATCACTAATGTCTTTGTGGTCAATTGGTTACAAGATAAAAAAAAAAAAATTAAATCACAAAACAAATTTAAAAAAAAAAATGAAATTTCTATTTAATTTTCATTCCTCCTGCAATCTTTAAGCTAAACCAATAAACAATTTGATTCACTTATTTTGACTGTTATTGGCAAATTTCCATAATTGACGATCAAAATTAAAAACATGGAATCTGCATTATCCTAATTAAAATTTTTAATAAGCTAAGAGGATTTAAATAACAAGTTGCAAACTACAAATGGGAAACTTTCAGCATATTTAACATTTTATTTAATCTATTAGTAACTTAAATTTAAAAAAAAATAAACAGTTAAATAAATTGAAAAATGAAAATATTGTACTGATTTTTATTTTTATAAATTCTACTACCATTTCAAAAATATTGCATGGATTATATAGTAATCGTCATAGTTGGGGAATGTGTGTGTGAGATCTGATGTAATCTGGCTCAACATGTCTCCAAGGCCAGGATAACCAGAATTGTCTGTAATGTTCCATTCATATTGCAAGATTGTTTACACAATTGTGAATACAATAAGGTGGAATAGATTTTAGCCAAACTGTCATAATATATTTTCAAAATGCACATTATTATTGAATACCCTCCTTCTTTCCGTCCACTTGCAGCCACTATAGATTCCCATGCATGTTAACTGTTTGGTATACTGTCCCATCGTTTAGAGCAGGGTTCTTCAACCTGGTCCATAATTCCCACCAGTGGGCGTTTTAGGATTTTTGGTGGGCGGTACTGAATCCCCCCCCCCCAAAAAAAAAAAGAGCTCATCAAATTTGACATGAAGTCAACAAAACATCCAGTCAACCAAAAAAAAAGGCGTATCAAATCTAACATGAAGTCAAGGTGGGTGGTGGCATATTGAAATATGTGCAAAATATGCAAAAGTGGGCGGTAAATGAAAAAAGGTTGAAGAACCCTGGTTTAAAGTCATTAACCGCCATTGTGATATCCTTTTAAAGATGGAAAATTAAAGCTTATATTTTATTATTTTAGTTATTAAACAAAAATGAGGCTCCAGGCATTACTAAAGGGTAATTTAACTTTTACTTTTTAATGCATAAAATTTTACTCATTAAATTTTGTATGATCATACAAGGGGGTGAAATTACCCTCCCACTTGAAACACCTCCCATTCACACACCAACACCACCAAGTGTAAGTCTCATGGCCTTGCCTAAGGCTAACCTAATTAAGGATTAAAAAAAATACTGTTCATAAGATAAAAATATATATACTAAGCTAATTTAAGAAATTATAAAAAAGTACAGTAATTAAATTAAGTGCTTACATGGAATTCTCACTAAGGTTTACATTATTATAAAACTATTTATAGGCAAAAAAAATCTAAAACTCTATTTATACAATACATAATATAAAAATAATATTTGATATTTTAATTAATCTATTGTATGTATTGAAATATAGTATAAAAAATATTAATATTAGATTAGTTATTTAATTCTTTTCCTCTTCCTCTATTTTAATTAAAAAAGGAAGCAATATTGCAAAGTTGAAAAAGATTCAAATCCCATGATGCAATTTGTGCAAAGAGCACCATCTATTAAAAATAATATCAACTAACATCAAAAAATAAAAATAATTTTAGCACATTTTTTTTTTTTTTTGTAATGAATGCTAATTAATACTAAAATGTTGAAATAAATAAGTGGTTGGTTCCCGGTCAATTATTGTTTTGTATGTTTTTTTTTTTTAAATAGCAATTTATTTTGTATAAAAGGACAAGATTTCTTATGATTACTAGGTGAAATTTGCAACTTAAAATAATTTTGTAATCTTTTGACATCATTATTTCTCTTGACAATCATGGAAAATTTTTATTGAAATCAGCTCAATAGTTTTATAGATTTTCGCTTTAGGTTATTAATTCTCTAGTCACTCGTAAAAGCTATCACTTTGTAAATAAATGACTACAATAATGGCAAATATGATACAAATCTGCTAAGTGCTTTTGAGATTTTTTATATTTATTTGTGCATTTAATTATCTATTTAGTTATAAAAGATATTTCACATCATTGCCATATAGGAGATAGTACCTTATAGAAAGACTAATCATTAGTTGTAGTCAGCTATGTAATCATAGGATTATGGGCTATACAGTATTCCAACATCTAGGACAATACACTTGGACTCCCTCCACAGCAATATAGTCAGAATGACATAAGACAATAAAAACATTTTTTAAAAAATGTTTGACTAGTGCTGTACATAGATTCTTGTCCCCTATATTAGCAGTTCTGTCTTTTTCCAGACTGAATTTAGAGCTTCACATCTTCCTGTTTTGGATAATTAATGTTATTTCTGAGGTTAAAAACCAGTATTTAGGAAATTTAAGAGGATAATGCAATCAATCAAGATTGATTTCATTAGTTTTATTCTGTTTTCCTTGAGGTATTCCTCCTCATCCTTTAGATATTAAAAATTAGAATTTCGCTGACAATTTTATCGTAATGTAAACTTTCTTGGATTTCAATTGCACCATTCTTTGCTAGTTCCATCCAACTTTTTAATGATGCTGAAATTTGTCTTTCTGTAAGGTGTCTTTCCATATAAATTAACACCTTACTATATTCTTAGTTGAAGATCAATCCTTAGCACTGTACACATCATACTCCAGTTTTTCCTTCTGTTCATATACACCCAGTGTCTGATTCTATACACCAATATGCTTTTATTTGTCATTACACCTTTTTTTTTTAGTTCAGTGTTAGAAGCAGGTGACATTTCTTAAGACTAAAAATTCCCTTGCCATATATCTAAGATAAACATTATTGGGTTTATTCGATATATAGTTATAAATCCTACTGCATACAATCGTGTTTGTATCAAAGGTCATAGAATTTATGTTGTTCTAATGTGTTCTTATTTTACATTTTATTTATTTACTGTATTTACCAAGATCTGTACAACAGATTATCTACTTTTTCAAAGTAAATAAATAATAATGGATAGTTGACTAAGATGTTGCATTTGTAGCCCAATCATCTGCATAGTCCTGTCAAAGTACAGATATGGGGCCCATCCATCAACTACATCTTGTGAAAAGGGTGTGAGGGGTTAGAATAAACATGGTGATGTGACATGGGGGAGTAAATTAAATACAGGGATACCCCAGTTTATGGACCCTCACAAATATGCACATACTGTATTTATAGTAAAACCACACCCCTGTTCACATACACGAGTTTCACGAGAACAGACACTTCAAGTCAAAATGCATTAAGAATATATTTTGTTTTACTTTATTTTAGAAAAATATATTATATATATATTAATATAATACTTGTTTAATAGATCTTATATAGTTTTTTTTTAATGAATTAATAAATTCTCTAATCCGTTATATTAATGCATTTTGTTTTATAGAAGAAGGGGTTGAGGGGTTGAAAATGTATGACAAATTCATATAGGAGGTATTAAATTGTGTGATAATATTGAAAAATTGTGTAATGTAGTTTTTGGATTATCTTTTTGCAAAATGGAGCATTTCCAGTTGGACAACAAACTTTAATACTGTTATTATGCATTGTTCTTCTGTACAAATAGATAATTAAAAATATGATTTATATTTAGTAATACATTTTAACAATATGGATTAGATATGACTGCCTTGTTAAATTGTAATCGCAGTTGGGAATAATTTAATAATTACTTTGTACTTAGCTGCTCAGTAAAGTTAATATTTGTTCTATTCATGCATGCCGCTGTTAATTTTTTGCAAAAGTAGTTCACTGCTAACTCTTGTATGTAATGTATAGAAATATTGCTATCGAAACTAAAATTTATTTTTTCCTTTATTAAAAAGAAAAATCAGTGAATGGCATAAATATTGAAATTTGGTAGGAATGTTTGATTCAGATATTTAAAGGCAATGATGGAAAAGGGTCCCTAAAACAAAAATTTGTTTAAAACCGTTTGTCAATAAACATTACTCGAATTAAATGTCATTTGTGAGCTCTAAAAAATGTGTTTGACAAAATATCAAAGTGATGTTAATTTTATATACGACTATTTATGACAAAAGTGGTGTAATTTGACACTAAGTTTGTGTGAAGTAAAAAACTAAGAAGTAGGAAAATTGACACTCTCACCAGCACCTCTGTTGGTGAAGCTGGGAATCAATAATAAGGCAGATTAATTTTTCAAATTCTTTTCATTTAATAATGGTTTAATATTATTTAAAATAACACAAATAATTAATGTAAAATATCTTCCAATCAAAGTGTCCATCATTTTTAAATGTTATATTAAAATTATTGATTACCGGTACTTAAAAAAAAACTTTTTATTTTTTTAAAGATAATTAAATATGTTAATTTGCTAAGATTAAATTTACATACATCAAAATAATACAAATTTAATTTTCATACATGAAAATATTACAAATTCTAACCAAAAACTAAATAACATCAGTTCTTAAAAAAATAGGTACCGGTATATATAAATATTTTTTAACATAATATAAAAAAATCATTTTACCTTCTGCTTTTAATTTTTTGCTGTCTGTTTCCTGGGCAGCTTTACTCCAATTGTTCCTCTGAAAAACATAGCATGCAAAACATATGGTTAGAAGTACAAGTCCATGAATGGGACTTACAATCCCTACAGCCAATGCTAAGCCCCCATTTAAAAACATTTCCTTTTTTTTTTCTTTCAGCCTAAAAGCATATAAATCTCAAAATCCTATCAAATCATGTGATACAGTATCATCACCATTTTTTTTTTTTCTTTTCAAGGTAATGAATATTACATTACAAGGTTATGAGATGATTTCTTGTTAAGAAAATGTAAATCATTAATTTTTTACTAAGGAGGAGGTGAAAAAGGACAGCAACTAATTAGATTATAATAATTTCACATAATTTTGCTTATTCCTATTTCACGTGTTAATCAATTCAATATATATTGTTTGTTTTGTTTATATAAATAAGATTAAAATATTAAGCATTTTTTGTAATATTTTTTTTAATGTTTATAATTTAATTTATTT
>PXIH01S0005033.1:12802-29160 GCA_003024985.2 Euperipatoides rowelli | reverse complement strand
TCAGCGCCCTCTAAATATTTCATGATTTTAAGAAGCAGATTTTAGTCAATTCTAAGCGGCGAACGGCACACTAGATATTATAGGCACTGTAATTTGCACTAGCTACAAAGATTTTTATATTTAGAGGGGCTAGATACAGTATTTTGAGCAGCCCTTTTTATTCAACAAGAAAATAAAATTCTAGTAGGGGAGTAATTTTTTTTAATTACATGAGCTATAAAACTCTTTGATTTGACTTTTATTAGGGCTCTAAAATCTTATTTGCTATAGTATATTTTAGCCTACTGTAAATATTTTTGAATGATTCCAAAGAAGTTGAAGACTTGTTTAAATTTGTAGGCCCAGCCTGAAAAAGGCCCTCTTAAAATAGAAAATTTCTGACTCAATAAAATCTAAATTTATTAAAAGTGATAATTATGCCGTCACTTTGTGGTAGATTATAAGAAACTCAAACCGTTTCTTATATCAGGATTTTGTTCAGTGAAAAGGCCATTTTATTTATGTCATTGTTGTGCTAAAATGTGATTGGTTGATTTGACTAAGTCAAATGGGAGGGGAACGTAAAAGTTGAAAAAAAATCCAACTTCTACAGCAACGCCAATGTCATCCAGAATTAAAAATCAGATTTGATGTGATTGGCTAAGACCAAAAGTTGACCATTGACAATAGGCACAAATAAATAAAGATTTCATTATTAATTATGTGTGATTCCAGCAGCTTAAAATATTTTATTTTTACAAAACATTTCTGCAATTAAATAATCAAAATCAATGTTAGCACATATGCGTTTGTGATTTATGTATTTAAGCTACTATTGAATAAAACATACATCATTTTACAAACTAAAATTTTTACACATGGATGACATTGGCGTTGCTGTAGATATTGGCTCTTAAAATCCCGGATGCTTAGTTATTAGCATGCATATTATTATGGAGGAATCAGCAATATTAAATTTAAATTGGGATTTTTATTTTTTTAATAAGGCAAAAAAATCTAAATCAAACTGAGTCAGCAAGTAATACTAAATTTTAACCATTATTCTTTTTTTTTAAAGTGCACAGAAAATCTTACTAATAAAACAAATTCAACATTTAAATTAATATTTATTTACAAGGTTAAGGTAATAAATTAAATTGATTTTTAAGAAATCGTTGAAATATGTTTTAAAAAAAAGTAAGAAACATTACTTCTTTATAAGAATACTAACCCCTCCCCTCATACCCCCTCTACCCATCCCTCCCTCAATATTCCTAAAATTATTTAAAGTTATAACTATATTGACTACAAGAATAAGCTTGAAACAGTTTACTATTACTATGCTTTTATTTGACATAATTCATTGCAACCATTAAAATTCAAGTTAATTATAGGCTATATAAACTTATAAGATGCTTCATCTCAATAAAATTGTTTCTAAACCTCTTGCAGAATAAGCAGCTTACACTCTTCAAGAGGAGATTATTGACACAGTTAAAATTTGTAAGACATTTATAAAAATATTAATAAATGAATGTAATTAAGATTTGAAAAATAAATCTTATTATAATTCCTTGATCATATTTTGTCTAAAAGCTATTTCTTCTCTCTCTCTATCTCCCTTTTTTTTAATAAATCAGTAACAATTACAATGAAAAATTTAAGCAATTAAAAAAAAAAATTGTCATAGAGACCAAACTAACATGAAATGACTTAATTATGAGAAGTTATTAAAAGTTTGAGTAGTCTCTAGTAAGCAGCTCAACGAAAAGGTGAGAAAACAACACTAAAAACTAATTAAATCTTTATGAATTAGATGACCTTTTATCACAGCATACTAATCCCCACCTGGATTAGCTTAAGAGTGACACAATCAGTAGACCCCAGTCTATCTACCAAACATATCAGCAACAATAACAGCTTCAAGAACTTTTTAATAAAACAGCCAACACTAATATACTCTTTTCAAAATATTCGAGCAGGAGTGAAGAATGGAGGAATATTCTTTGATGAAGATCTTACAAAATCAATACATCCATCAAATTGTCTTCAAAATCAAAATAATATATTTCATATTTTACTACTTCTAGTTTTATATATATAGTGTATTTATCAGATAGATTTTAGAATTAGTTTCTTCTTAAAAATATTAATAGGAAAAAAAAATCTTTAAAATTATAAACTCAACTGCATCTATGTAAAATCATGGAGAATTTTATGAAAATAAGGGGATGATGAAAAGAGTTGCACACTTGATAATCCTTTCTCACCTATCCACCCCCATAAAAAGTGGCATTTGGAAAAGAATATTCACCAATAAAAGGCAATACAAATAATAATTTAAATTATATTAGATAGAATTGCACTACTGGTATCAATGATTGTTACTAAGTTGATTCTGATTTCTGTTATTCAGGGATGGGAGGAGGGTGCAAATAAAATTATATTTTTAGTCAGAATATCTCCCCCTCCCCTCCACATAAAGTTGTCAAGATGTAGTCCTGCTGCAATAATAAGCATCATTATTATTTCTATTATTATTCAAATAGGATAAACATCAAGCAAGATAATTTATCAGAAACTGCCAAATTTCTTAAAAAGCTTTTAAATCATCACCATAATGGGATGAGCTGTCGGCACGGGCCGAGTTCAAGGCTCGTGCTGTCCGACCCGAAAGTCAGAAAGTCTTTCTTTCTGAAAGACCAAGGACTAAGGGTATTATTCATCCAGTAAGCAGTTAAATCGGACTTTGCAATATAAAGATATAGAATTTAGAAGATTAGGAATACACAACTAGCATGATGACCAAGGACTGGAACCGGATATAGCATCACTGTAGTATGCAGATACGACAGCTTGTATTATATTCTGTAAATATGTAAATAGTTGTAAATAGTTGAAATTAAGAAAGTAATAAAAAATAAATCATCACCATAAATCCAATTCTTAGAGTATTTCTACAAAATCTAGAGATAAACAGAGACGATAAAATCCTCAATGTGCACTAGTATGGAAAGAAAATTCCCGACTTTCCACAACAGGGCTACCGAGGATCGAACTCACAATCCTCTAGGCACAAACTCCGGTAGCAATGTTTTAGTAAAAAATGAATATTATACTGTATATATAGCCTACTGTTAAACAAAAAATTTATTACATAATATTAAATACATTTTTCAAATTAGGTAGCTGATGGATTTTTTTTAAAAAAAATAACAATAAATATACATTAAAAGATTATTACGAACAAGAGTCTCTTTTCTAAGTCATTCTATTTTTTTTAAGTAGCCAGGTTCAACCTTTGTTTTATTTATAAGAAATTTGACAGTCTAAATGCAAAATATTAACCATATTAAGATGAACAAACAAATTATAAAAAATCATGTTCAACAAAGAGTTGAACATATTTTTTTTTAAAAAAATATGAATGCTCTAAAAGCAGTAATACAAGCTTAAAATGCAGGATATATGTTTTAATAAATTATAATATAGCTACCTTGTACTCAAACCAAGACAAAAAAAAACAACATTTAATTACAATCTCAATAATAATACTTATAGTATTATTACGAACATCTCCAAATACTTAAGTTATGGAGGAATATTAATTTGTCAGATGGATATTAATGGAAAATTGGACTTGCAGTCAAGTTATTCACCAGCAACCAAAACAGCGGTTTCCATTGTTTTAAAGCAGAGCACTAGTATCATATTCCTTCATAAATTCTCATTTGAATTTCATCCTTCTTGTGATGAGCACGGTTTCAGTAGTTGCTATAGTAACCGTTTTAATCATAATTAATGCACCGAAAGGCAGAAACATAAGTTGATACGGTCAAGCCTTTACTTTGCTGAAAGATTGTATAATGTAAGGTTCATGAAAACTTAGATGATAGGATGGAAAACCACTAAAAGAAGGAGCAAACATGGTGTTTTTCCTTCTGGTCCTTATTGAGCAAGAAAAAAATTTTGCATATAGCCTGCACTTGTAATACCCTTCATTCAACAAAAAATCTCTCAATAAGATACTTAATTAGAGAAGTATATACATGCAAATACAATGTATATTTGCTAACTGAGTCATAAATAAGAAGGGGGGAAGTCAAAGATAATTTAGTTTCAGGTAACAGTGTATTTTTAATTTAAAAACTATCCTAAGTCAAGCAATATAACCAGACAATAGACCAGTAAATAAATGAATTCTACAATGTTTCCCTTATTTATGACACTATTGTAACCAAACCTCATCTTTGGGTGCCATTTAAAAAAAATAAACTCCATCTAAGTAATACACAACTGTTTAAAATTTTATGATTTTTAAGCAAGAATAATACATTAAAACAAACTTAATTGGCCTACAAAACTAAATTTAAAATAAAACAACTAAGATTCACTCATTCAATAAATTGTATTTAAATTTTTTTTACATATAATTAAAATACCAGAATTATTTATTTATTTTCATCTTAAAAAATGCCTCCAGATAATTTAGATTTACTAAAAATAATTTATAGATAAGATAATCCTAGGATTAAAAAAATACAGCTGCCTGCACTTGTATGGTTATTGGTTTACATCATGTAGGCTACAATGCCTGGATGATTATGATGATCAGATCCGATAGATCATACTTGTACAACAACTCAATGCTTCACTAATGAGCATGCGATATATTGGATGAAATTAACAGCATTGTTTTTTATTTCTTTTTCAAATTTTTGTTAACAATAAACCTACTTTCTGAGCCATTGACGTTTGTCTTCAAGGGATTATTGGTCTTTTTATCATCATTTTTTGGTTTTGAACTCTACTTTTGCTTATTTTTATCAAATTTGCGATATTTCCTTTATACCAATAAACACTATGTAAATAACCCCATATCCATTTATATTGGTTACATCATAACATTCTATGTCAATAAAACCAAATAATATGGATCTTAGGTCGGCTTGGTACATATAACATTCATTTTTGCTGAAGATACAATTACTGTGTGTGCTTCTTAGTCATCATTTGCACCAGCCTTCATTGTTTATTGTCATTATATTAACAGTTCTTAATTCAGTTGTATTTGACATGTAAATTATTTTACTCAATTATGCTCATGAAATCTGAAAAAATGTTCAGTATGTGTGAGACTAGGGACTGTAGCTTGTATAGCACTTTGTTCATAGACTGACATTTTGTTTAATCTGTAAAGCAAATGCTACAGCTTGGTCTCATATAAATTAAAAAAAATAATAATCTGTTGTTTTTTTAATTAAAGAGTAAACATTTTTATGTTTTATTTTTGTTGTTGTTTTTTTTACTTAAAAAAATGTCCCTTCATTATAATATCTTAAATTAATAAATAGCTTTTGTCATTAACAATTATTGGCTTTTAAAAAAAAAATATTGATTTTTTTTTCATTTTTATAATTCAAAATAAATTGAATCATTTGAGAGAACTTTCAAGAAACTTTACATACTATAAGTCTAAAAATTGTCTTTAAAATGGCCAAAAGCAATCTCCATTTTTGAAAGTGTGAGTCATAACTTTACCCCTTCTGACAACATTAAGACGAGGCACCTCTAAATCAAGCCAAAACATTGCATTTGCTCACAATGGCAGATGCTGGCAGTCAGTATTAGCAAGTGATTAGACAATAATCCATTGCTAATTAATTTAATAAAAAAGCATTAGAATGGATTGCTTTTGTTACACTCACACAAGAGACAGGTCACATTCCATCTGGACTCCACAGCTTCAATAATCTCTTAGTATTGTTTCAGAAAAGAAAAGGAGACCATTTTAATTTTGACAATTGTTTCTTTTTTATGCAGCTAAATAAATTAATGTTGACAAATGACAATTATAAAATAATTTGATTTTTGGCATACTTTTATCGTAAATACAATGAAAACATTAAAGTATGTATGATGTCTAACATCAAATATTGATGTGATATCATTTTGATGTCATTAAAATTGATGAAAAAAAAACATTTGTGAAAATGTAACACATTTTAGTGAATAATTTGTCAAAAGTTATGAATTCTATATACCATTTACCATATATTAAAATGAAGTAGGCTAATGCCCACCCTAATCCAATTCCTTTGTCATTCAAAAGTATATTAGAACTTTTTAAATTAAATTTCCCTAAAATTAATCTTCTGATCCAGCTGCAGCCTGCCAGCATTTCCATATTTTTATAAGGGTGTATATTAGAGATGGTCACATCAAATAATTAGGAAAGAGGGCTTCAGAGGGGTTCTACTAACGTCTTCCCTCACTTCTATATTTGTGATATATTGGACTATTACAAATACATCATAATTGACTGTCATTTCTTAATTCTTAAAGAAATTTTGTTCTCTCCACATTTTGAGAAAGAGTACATAATAAATTGGACTATAAAGGGACATAAAGTAGATCAATAATTTTCTGGTTCTGAATTAAGTTTTTTTCCCTTTGTACTTGAGAAAGTGTAGGCAACAAACAGATTCTTGAACTTCTTTCAAGCAAAAATAATTTTTAAAATAAATAAATTTTTAAAAGGTAAACATTTCTTTATTTACAAGGTAAGACTTTATATTGCACAGGTTGTCTATTTTTTTTAATATTTTTTTTTTGATATAATAGAGCTGGAATTTAAAAGTTTTTTTTTTAAAAAAATATTATTTGTTCCAAAAAAATTAATATAATATAATTAAATGTAATTTCCCTCCTTTATAAATTTAAATATTTACAACATTTTAAGGAAATATAGTGTATATTTTTATAAGTAAAATTAAATTGTTAATTATATCAAGAAATGGAATCGATATAATTGCTAGTAGGATCCACTTACGGTAATTAAATTTCAAAGAGATAGTCGGTGCTGATAAAATTGCTTAAAACACTATAAAATATCACATAGAAGTACCGGTAATCAAGGGTTGATCCAATCTTTTAGTAATAAGTTATATTTATTTAGTTATGTTGATTATGTTTTACAAACTTATATACAGTCTGTCTCGTGAATATCATTAGGCGTCAGTTCAAAGAATGACGTAAAGCATAACAATTTGCTAATGCGATAACAACAATAACTACATTCTGAAGTTTACTAAGCATCAGTTTTAGCCTTTAACAATTCACAAAGCAGTTTACTCATTTTTGGGCACTTATTTACCCATATATTTAACTGAATTCCACACATCAATTCAGCTCAAAACTCCATTACATACCTATAGTACCCGGATAGAAGCCATCCCACAAAGCCTAGCTCCCACTATTCCTTATTTGTTCAAACTCCCACCACCTCACCATTACATTCACCTTCTACCCAGATTAACATTGTTTGAACCATACATTTCTTTCATATAATGCCACTAAGCCAACTCACATTATAATTTTTTTTACCTTTAGCATTTTAATATTCCAATAGGTATTACCCAGTTGAATATTTGAGACTAATTGGTATAGATCTGCTGAAGTTTATTTTTTTATTGAGATCGTAGAATAAATATTTTTGATTGTATAGCATTTTTCACTGCTGAAGTGCTATAAATTTCTTAAATGCATCATCTTTTTTCATGTGTTATCTATTGAAGCAGGTCCAGCTCTAGAACAGGAACTGCCCTGGAGCCTGAGGTACCATATTCACATATTTCCTTTTTTCATAGCTAAAATTTGAAGGATCAAACTTTTTTAAAAAGGAAGAGGGTGTGAGAATTTGTTTTGGCCATGTGGAGTCAAAGTTGCATATGTTTTATTCATTTATATATAATCGTAATTGCCGCATTACTAATTTATAATAATAATTGTAATCACAGGCTGAATGAGATTTGCTAATTACATCATGTGACCAATTCATTATTTAGTCAATACTATTGTAATCTGAATATGTGTGTCTTTGTTAGTAAAGACACCACACAAATGTTATTAAAGGTCTTACTTTTATAATGCATAATTACTCAATTATAATAGAGCTGGCATGGGTCATGAATTTTATCAGGTCAAGATGGGTCATGTAGTGACCCATCATGAACGTGATCCATTTGCCTACTTCGGGTCGTGAGTGTGCCTAATCGTGAGTAATAAATAATGCCAATGTGATGGCCAATGTTTTCAATCATGAGTCACATTTATTATACAATCATATTTTAAAAAAAAAGCTATCAAATTATTTAAGTTTAAAGTAATTTCTCATAATCATCTTTATAATTAAAAGACTCACTGCAGTAAACATGTGCTTGGTTTGTGTAAATCTTTTTGTGCATTCAATTTGAGTAAGTAGCTTATGTTCTTTCACTTCTGGATGACTCCATATGCCCTAAAGTGCCTAGCACAATAATAATGTTACACTTCTATTACAATAAGTATTAAAATATTAATTTAGGTTAAAAATATTTTTAAGATTATATTTTATTCTATTTTCTTTTTAGAATTATATTAGTGTGTACAGTTTGGATCATGCTCCGACGGCGGGCTTTTACTTCCTGCATCTTTGTTAGTATTTCCATGATGTACTGTCCTCACAGTTTAAGGAAGGTGGTTCAATTTGTAGCTGGAGGTTTTAGCCCTTTATGGGCTATGCTTAGCCTTTAGGTTATAGGGGTTATAAGCCTCAATTAGCCGTTGTATGTATTTACACATAAGCTTTATTTGGCTACCTGATTCCTTCCTTAACTGGGTTTTAGCATTATCATAGCATTTTTGTGTGCAGAGAGTAGCAACTCATTTTCCCTGCTACAAGATTTGAAACAAACCTATTGAATTGATTATCAGGAAATGGTTTATCTTTTTTTTTTTTAAGAAAAACTTGCGAATCATTACAAGGTGGAATTTGAAGAAATAAAATTAACAAAACATGAAATAGAAAAAAAAAGATTAAAAACAAAACAAATGATTTAATATTTACTTCAAATGAAAATGTTGAAAGTACTGTATGGGGAACTATTTTATGTTATACAATTTCAAGGAACAAAACAAAGATTTCGTAAAATGTAAAAAATGTACCGGTATAGCCTATTAGAAGAACAACATAAATGCCTTTCATCTGAAAATTTAAATTCCTTTATTTTTTCTTAACAAGAATTTATGCTTGTAAAACAATGAAAGCGCTTGCAAAAGTACATAGTTAAAACTTATAAGTGAAGTAACTATTTTTGTTTCTTTATTGCTTGAAAAAAAAAATGTTTATTTAGTATTTTTATGATTCGATAATAACAGCCTAATAATACCTATTTTTTTTAAATTTAATTTTATGAAAAAAAAAATCTGTGATTGGGCGTGAATATAGAAAAAATATATGTGAGTGGGCTTGAGTGTGAAAGGTATTGGAAAAGTTTATGCGTGAATGATGGGCATGAGTGTATTTTTTAAAACGTGAACAGGCATGAGCATGAATAAAAATAGGTCATGCGCACAACTTTAAATTATAATATTGTTTTGACCAATTATAATATTGCAGTTTGTACTCTTTATATTGTACGTTATTCTTTATGTTAGAGAATATCAGTTTAACCTGTATTATAGTGTAAGTTATCTCATTAAATATCATCAACACTTTCATAATATAAAATTGGATTTGCAATACGGTTATTAGTCAGAAACCATAATAGCAATTGCCATTGTTTTACAGCAAAGCAGTAGTGACAATATTCTTTGATCAATTCCATTCAAACTGCACCCTCTTTACGACGAGTGTGGTTTCTGCAGCTGCTATATTAGCCTGTCAAAGTGGACAAAACAGATTTTTGTTATAAATCTATGATGCAAATCAAATAAATGCAATGAAAGTTTTTGTTGACAATTTCAAAGAAAATGTTTTAGCAAGGGATAGTTTTGTTATTGCAATAAAATGTTTTTAATATGAGGGACCTGTTGGGTTTTCAAACATTTAAGAATTTTTGCATACTATGCAATTTGTGCAATGGAACAAAAAGGATAATAAAGAAAATATGGCTTCAATAATAGGGAGATAAATACCAAAAAGAATAGAATGTATTTGTGTCAATATAATTCATTGGTGATAAATTTAAAATTTGATGTAAATAAATACTGATACAGTTCACAGATCATTGATTATAGGGAACACTATTATTGCTAATTATTGTATAAATGAAATTTCTGATTCTGTTATTAAAAGACAAGATAGACAATTAGCACCTGATTTTAAAACTGGCTCTACACTTGAAATTTGGACAGGAATTGGATCATTGTGATCGTATCGTATCAGCTGAGTGGTCTTGAAATTAAGCAACGTTTTAGCCATGATTCATAATTACTTGCTATTTGAATTTGATGCCAAAGAAGAATAATGCTAAATTTTGACATGTAAAGAGATTATGATTTTGCACAAAAGAAATGAAGAATCTTTAAAATGGAAGCTTTTTTAATAGCATGTATTCTGATTGCCTGATTAGCAAAAGACATGCAGATCATGTTTTATGGCAATGGATTCATCCATTAATGTGAAACACCTACAACTAGACCAATTTGTCTGTATGTAGGGCCAACTTTGAAATCATTCTTCCCAATTCAGTGACTATTTCCATATGGCAATTCTAACTTTTGACAATCTTTTGCTTTTAGTTCACATCTACCTTACAAAAACAAACGTGTGATTTAGAAATGGAGTTGTAGCAAATACAAATAGTTTAAAATAGGCAATTAATAAAATAGTATACAATTACAACAAAGCAGTATATTAAAATAACAGATTTTTTTCAAGTTTGATTTGAATATTTTTGAATTGGTCTTTGGATATAGGTTCCATCCCATCGTCATGGAGAGAATCTTATATCACAACATTATTCAAGAGTGGAAATATTTCAAATGTAAATAATTACATACCAGTTAGAATTACAAATGTTATCTCAAAGGTTGTATAAAAGGTCATTTTGATAATTTTGAAGCCAAAGCTGAAAAGTTATTTTAGTGTCAATCAACATGATTTTTTTAACAGGCCGATCTTGCGAGTCATGTCTACTTGATTGCACGAATAAATGGATTAGGGATAGATATAATGGCCATAGGGTTGGAATAGTGTATTTTGATTTAACAAAAGCTTTCAATGTGGTTCCAATTAATTTATTATTGGGAAAAAATTTTTCATGTGACATTCATATTGTGTTGATTAAATGGTTGGGTTAATTTTTGTCAGGGTTAAAATTAAAGATATTAAATCTTCAAAGTTTTTTAATTAATCCGGAGTTCCACAAGGTGTGGTAGTTTAATATAAAGTTATATCTATTTCTTCTTTTATTTATCTCTCTTGTTAATTTTAAACTATGTCCCCTAGTTTGAGAAACCATTGACAAATTAAATAGTTCTTCAATGTTATGCTCTATCACAGGGGTTCCCAACCTTTTTATACCCAAGAGCACATTCTAAAATACCGTGTAGGGTGGCGGGCACCATCTATATTTTCCATAATGAGGAAAATATATGCACATATGTCAAAAATGCAGTAGAATCTGGATTGTATCGCCTGTATTTAGACAATTCTCTAACTATCCCCACCACTACTCAATTCAACCGTCTGTGTGCATTGCACTCAAGTTCATCTGTGTTAACTTGGCACAAAAGGTGGAATTAAAGAGGTCGATTTACAAGAAAACAACTGCCTAATATTGGTTGCCTAACCACTCACAATCTAAATCAATAGGATCCGGGCACCACCCAGTTAACGTGAATAAGCTTTCATTTTGTGGTCGAACAGTGGTGGGCACACACAAATTAGTCAAAGGGCGCCATGGTGCCCACGGGCACAGGGTTCGGAACCACTGCTCTATCACAATCTTTTTAAAAGTAAAAATTAGGTCACCCCTCATGTGTTTTTGCATTTATGTCAATATTCCAAAATTTCTTAAAACTTTTAGTCTTTTCATATAAGTCAACAAATGCAATTCTACAATCATTTTAGAAATAACTCTTAAATATCTATTCAATTTTCTTCTGTCAACAACATTAACCATTCAATGAGCATGCTGAACTGCAATAATTAATTTTAGGCTGGAGAAAACTTTTATATATAACAATAAAAATATATAATGAAAGAACAAAGAATACACTATTAGGATATAAAAATTCTTGAATAATTTGGAAATCACTAAAGCAATATTTATAGAAAATGTGAGTCTGTCATCCAACATGATACCTAGATCTTTATGTGATCTAACCAAATCAACTTTAATATTATTAAGATAAAAGTCACAATCTATTGTTTCGTTACCCAATAACATAAATTTACATTTATTTATGTTCAAAGTAAGTCCATTCAACTCAACCCAATTACTAAAACTATTAATTTCTCCATGAAATTGTGTTACATCATTGACAGAGTCCAATATATGAAAATTCTAAAGTCATCAACTTAACTAATTATATTATTGATGATCAATGTGATGAATTTCACACTCTATCCCCACCAATTCGAAGATATTTAGCAAAACATAACATATCCTAAGACTACAAGCGCAAAGCTAGTATCCAAACAAGACTGGACAGTTGATTTTTGTCTTTTGTTATTTATCTTTTTTTTTCACGTACATTTTCAGAGTAAAAAGAAAGAGGAAATATCTATCAGTTAGTTACATACATGTGACAGATTGATTAAATCCATTTGCATTAAATATTTTAATGGATGATAAATCTATTACGCAGACCTGGATTAAGTCTCTCTGTGTCCATAGATCATGAGATGATCCACACTTACCCAAAAATTAAACTTAAACAAATTGTTTTTTCTTGTACAGAGATGGCTACATTAAATGCATATAAAAACCAAATGACATCTAAGACTAGAAGTCATTAACGTAATCTACCTCATATATGACTGTAACTTGTTGTTGTCAAGTGGATGCACTTCTTGAACTGCAAAATTGAGACCCTCTGTGGTAAAAACAAATGGCTCTAAAATATTCACAAAACATTTTTGGTTGGGAGAATGGAATGCTAATTACTGATTATATATGATTGTGACATATGATTGCAAGGCATTTTTAGTTCCTTGAATGGAGTTGGGTAAGGTCCAGGACAATGGCTTAGTTGACTTATTTGATAATCCAAACCTGACTCCATGCAGTGAGTATTTATAGATTTTATTGTAAAGCCCCCTTCCCTATACACACACCGATTTATCTGACGATCTGGTCTGAAGGTAAATTGTTGACAAGTTTTGACAGATGTGGTCTGAAGATGTCTTCATACAGACACCATAACACGTGACATCTGTCTTTTCCAGAGAATATAATAATTTAAAATAGAAATGTACATTTTTGGTAATTAAACTTTGTAATGAGCATTTTTTTGTTTTTGTGTGTGTATATCGTTGGTATCACATAAATGATGAGGGACCGTGCCATACACTTTCAGACAAGATATCACTCCAGGAGGTTTCAGCCCCATTCGCTTGGCACTGCCAGGCAACCGCAGACACGATTGCAGGGCTCGAAATAGTAATTTAATTCTCACAGCAAATTTTGCTTTGAGGATAATGTTACTCATGGCAATTTTATGGCAGCTCAAGGTAATTATGTAGACTAGTTTATCTGAATTAACAAATAATATAGTGGCACTTTATAATACTTAACTATTTATATTTGTTAGTTAATTTAAATATAGCCACAGTCTACCTATTTTATAGAATATAAAAGTTAGGCTGTGCAAAATATGCTCCAAGTGGCTTGGAGCTCAAGGTCATTGTCTCCTAACTCGCTGCAAATGCTGTGAATGACTTGAGTTATTTTGAGCCATGCGATTGTGTCATAGGGATTTGTTTACAGACAGGGCCATACACACAATGATCTATGAGTCAAAACTCATTGTCAGACCGGACCATCAGCTAAATCATTATGTGTATGGGCGGCTTAAGTAAAGGCAACAGCCTTATTCATTGATGGGCTTATTTTAAAAGATAGATGGATAAATTACTCACAAAATAAAAGAATTAAATATATGTTCCAAAGAAATTAAAATCTATTTGAGAGTATACACTAAAGTAAAATCTATTTGAGAGTAAAAGTGTAGGAGAAAAACATGACACAAGTTTAGTTCAAAATTTGATTTAAAATGATTAGATAAAAACTTATATAAGAAAAGGAGGATATTATATGAAGAGGCCTAATTTTATTCATCAAAAATACTGAACAATTTTAGGATTAGGCAAACAAATCATTAACACCATACAGTTTCAATATAAAATTAAGGAAGTAGGGTTACAAGAAACTAGTATTTTGGGGGACCCAACAATATTAGACTAGCCAGTAATGAACAATCTAAATAAAATGGAAGTATTTTCACTTTGTCATTTATTATAAAATCATAATCAATTAAATCATAGGAAGTTTGATAAATGTTTTTATTTTCACTTTTCATGAAATATGAACAAGTGTATTCAGTATTTAATGAAGTCTTTGACAATATTATACCCTTTTCCCCATTCAACTTAATTAATATTCTACAGCTTTATCTCTCTCTATCTTTTCCTCATCCCAAACAAAAATACAAATAACACAGCAAAGCCATAAAAAAAAAATTTAAACGGCAAACTACAGAGGAAAAAAAATTGACAAATTTACAATGCAAATCCTATTGACAATACACTATGTTCAAATTGTGCATGGTTCCTCCGTCTGTTAGAAAGCAGCATGTTTGTTAAAAGTAAATGAAAAAGAAAAACACTCGACTTTGCTTTACATGACAATAGTCTGTTTGGGAGAGGGGGAGCATCTCCAGCAAACATTGACTTAAGGATTTATTTGCTTGTGCACAAGGGGCTGAATCAAAGTGTATTATCCAAACAACATGGGGACAATTTACTAAATGAAAATGTGTCCATCTACACTCATTTCTTTTTTCAAGCCGACCCAATAGTTACCAGGTCACATGACACTCATACAATGTTCTATCCTCTCTTTTAATTTCTCCAATGAAGCAGTTAAGATGCCAATCGAAGAAAAAGCTTACAATTATCATTCCATTTGATAGAAGGATGCCATGTAAATAAAGAGAAGATGACAATAGAAACTTAATAATCTGAGAAGACAACACAAATACAACACTTTATAGAAAAGTCACTGATCAGAATTTGTGAGAATGTATTTTTAAAAAGTTAAAAAAAAAAAAGTCAAATCAATTAGGATTACTAGTCAAATAAAAGTATTTTTAAAACATTTCTTTTAATTATAGGAGTCAAAGTTAAACAACAAAAAATTAAATACAATATATAAAAAATATAAATTTTCTTCATATTCAAAATTAATTCTATGTGCTAATATCATAATGAAATACCAGAGAAGGCGAAGAGACATTAATTTGTCTCTCAGGACCTAGGTAAGGGCATTAATTTTTTTTTTTTTTTAATAAGGTGAGATTTCTCTTCCCTGACAAGTTTCAAGGAGGGGATTTTGGGGAAAATTGAAGGAAGTATAAATTTAATCCAATTTGAATGTCTAAGGCAGAGGTTGGCAAGCAAGTGCCCACGTCATCCTCAGGCCTTTTTAATGTAACCTCACATGATTTTGCTAATAATGCTAATATGTCCTTTGTGAATATTTATGTTTACAAACAGGCATTAATTAAACTTTTTTTTAACAATTTTTTGATTATTAGATAAAATAATAGTTCTCAGAATATAGGCTAATAAGAATATTATTAAACCTGTATCAATAATTTTAGTAGTAAACTTTTTTTAATTAGATTATATGCTTTTCAAGAAACATTGTCATGATATGGCTTCAGATATTGTGGCAATTAACTTTAGGAACAATGAGGAATGAGCCAGTGTTTTTTACAGACAGACCCCTACATTAAATTATTTGTCCGTCAACACTGTCTTATCCGACCAGGTCTGTAAATAAATTGTTGTGTGTATGGGATAGGGGAGGGGGACATAATAAGGTAAATTTAAAGCAACTATTGTTTTTTTTACAATATAGAGCATTTAAACTTTAACTTCTTCAACTTACTTTTTGAGAGTGTTAAACACAATTGCAGCTTTCTTGTTATTTTGCTCTGAATACAGTGTAGGGGAAGTGGGGGGAATACCGCGCGCCTAAGCAAAATTCGTTCTTGTGGCAAAATAGCCTAGTTAAAGTTAAGATAAATGTTTATACATGAAAATGATCCTTAGTTATCCTACTTTTAAATACACATTTCGTGCAAAACAATATCAAATTTAATAAAAATTGAAAATAGTACAAAATGGCATTTTCACAGTATTCCCCCCACCTTGGGGTAATACCATGGTGGGTGGGGGGAAAACCCTACAATGTTAATGAATAGGGAAAAGCATTTGGATCAGCCTAAACTTGTTCTTTTTATTCAAAAGAAAATGATCTTGCGGCACAGTGATAATAGTAATTTCATCAAAATGTATATCACATGATATCTTCACCTTGCACCTT
>PXIH01S0005027.1:0-11959 GCA_003024985.2 Euperipatoides rowelli | reverse complement strand
ATAATTATCTTAATCATCCTGTTCAGTTTCAAGTTGATTGGATTTTTATTTTTATTTTTTTGAAAATTACAAATCTATCAACACGTATAAATCCTCTCCCATTTGAAATAATGAGTTGACCATTGAATCCCTTATGTAACACATTATTATCTCTTAAGTTCTCAGCCTATAAGTTAATTGGAGAATAAAATATTTTTCTTAAAAATTTCATAAAAAAATTTTTGGTGGCCATCTTGGATTTTTTGTATGATGGGTAATGTGCCCATTCCACCATTTTGAATAAATTAACGAGTTATACAATTTACATGGAAAAAAAAAAATTGAAATTTTTTACTGTCACTCATGCACATTTCTGCGCACTTCCGGTCCGCCATCTTGAATTTTGCATGATGGGTAATGTGTCCTTGAAAGATTTCAAAGACACAAACTGGAAATCGAAAACTGACCTTGACCTTGACTTTGACCTTGACTTCCAGGACAGGAACCGGAAGATGGCTATCTTGGATTTTTGAATGACCTTGACTTTGACCTAGATTTCCAGGACAGCAACCGGAAGTTGAAATGATGTCACTTCCGGTCTTAAAAACCCTTAAACCTACCTAAATTTAGGAACAGGAAGTCGACCATCTTGTATTTTACAATGCATTATGGGACATATATTACCCATAATACATCTTAATATACCATCATATGATGTCATTTCCAGTAAAACCCCTTAAACCTAGCCAAAACATAAACCGGTAGTTGGCCATGTTGAATTTTGAATGACCTTGACCTGGAACCGGAAGTAGCCAAACCGGAAACCAAAAGTGTCCTGGTATCCCCATATTACATCTACTCTTTGAAGATATTTAATTTGACTTTAAGGTTATTTCACCTGACTTTGAGGATATTTAATCTGACTTTGAAGACATTTAACCTCTATTCTTAATGATTTTTTTTGCTGATTGAGATATTATAGGTGAATAAAGAAATCATGTGGATTGTTATCTTTTCTACTGGTAGTGATCTAAGGTATTTACCAGAGAAGTTTCCAAGCAATGGTTAGGATTACAAACTGACTTGAGCCTGTTGCATTTCAATCATTTTTATTAAAAACTACTAAAGGGTTTTCAAATAAAAGCAACTTGGTTATAAATTATCAAAACAAAATGTATTGAACAGGATTTCTATTTTATTTCTGGTTCCAGAATGAATTGAACCCATGGCCATAGTACCCATCAAATTTGTCTGGTCTTATATTGAGCTGTATAATTCTAAAATGGTACATGACAAGTAGGATTTTTATTCAACCATTCTTCAAACACAACAAACTCTCAAATTAAATATGCTGAAGAAATAAAAATGTAGGCTATGCTAATAAATAAATTCAAGTTGATATTAATATATAAAATTTTATACTTGCTTATCTCCAGAGTGCAATGACATTTATTTGCTTAGTCTTAAACAATGATACCTTTCTGATTTAAATGCCTTCTATTCATTTTTATTTTCCAAGAAAAAGAAACTAATTTATTAAGAGAGTCCCTGGGGTGGAAAAAAGTAAATCTTGAATAGTCTCAACATTTATTTTAATTGCACTTACACTAACTGCAATTTAAAATTGTTCTTATAAGTAGAAAACTGGAAAATAGTTCTTTCCTTTTTGTTGTATGGATAGAAAATTGATTACTTTGCAGCCAGGTTATAAAGATCTCTTCAACTAGAAATTCTAACTTAAGACACAACAAAATAATTAAAATTACATCTTCACAGAACTGATTTTTTTTTCTCTCCTTAAGATAAATTTAAATATAACACTTGAAGCTTATAAAATTAATTATATATTTAGCTTTAGAATTGATTATTTTTGTTTAATTTGAGTAAACTGAAAATGTTAAGAAAAGAAACTATGAAATTAATTTTTAATCACATCCCACATAACCAAAATAAGAACAATGAATCATCTGTAAGGTTAAAAATAGGAACAATGTTGTCTGCTAATTAAATTCTAGATTATGGACAGTCATATTGTGGCTTCCTAAAGTAGCCTCAATGTAAATGTCATTGGTTTCAAGCCCAATTAACCCTAGAACACTAACATATGTAAATGTTACATATACAGCTCACATTTTTGTTCATCTTGTTCTTTCCCTTTCATTTCAATTCCCCTACTCCAAGCTATGCCTGGCCCAGTCCATCACCATTGATACTGTATAACGTAAGGTGAATGTGCAGACATTTCATTATTTGGTTTTGTAGTTTATATTTTATGTGGGTAGGTTTTATAGTGAACTCTTTATATTTAGTTCACCATTGTTTTTTTCAAGCTCTGAATTTCTATCAATTCAATAATTTATGACAGTTGTACTTTTAGATAACTTGTAAGTTGCAACTTTTAGTTTTGTAGTTCTTCAGACTAATAAAACATGATAATAGAATAACGCTGTCCTAAAAATTCATATTAGTCGTAACTATAATAAATACTCATGGAACATATTGCTAGTAATAACATTTTATTGGTAGACACTAGTGTTCTATGGTTAAGCAAGAAATGGAACAAAACAAGCATTAGCCCTTTCCACTCCACCGAATTCAGAAAATTTGGTTTCTACAGCTCCACAATAAAAATGAAAAATCAATTTTTTTTTTTTTAAATTAAGATTAGTATTCTTTTAATTTATTTTTTTAAAAAATACTTGGGATAATTAAAGACAAATATATTTTGAGCCTTTGAAATGAAAAAAAAAATAGTAATTGAAGCATATTTGAATAATTATTGATTATGAAATACAAGGAAATGAAAATGGCGATTCAGAATCGACTTTGGAGTGCAACTACTAAATTGAAAATGGCAATTGAGAATCGCCATTGGAGTGGAAAGGGTTAATGGATTCTTGGTCAAATAATTTGCATTTAGATTTCATAATTAATTCCACAATTCAGATCTTTTGATTTATTAGACTAAATTTAGTACATCAGAGTATCGATTTGAGTTCAAGTTTGGTTCTTAAAATATGCAATTTAAATTAAAATGACTCAAAACGAGTATAAAATTTCCATAGGAATACATTGTAATGTAAGAGATAAGTTCCTGTACTACATACAATACCATACAATACAATTTTTTTTTTTTAACGTACTGTATAAAAGAAACACTTTTCCTTTTCCAGACATTTTTTTATGGCGGTCGGTAAAAAAAAAAAAAAATCTAAATTAACATTCACCTACGTTTATTTGTTAAGAATTTTCACAAAATAGTTGATTTTAATAAAGTTATTTTAAGTTTAGTAACACTTGTCACAAATTTTATAAAATCAAAGTTACATCACTAGTATTTTTTGTTTTTGTTAAATTTACTTCTTAAGCTATTATTACAAACAATCAATGATGGATAAAAAATTTACTCAAAATAATAATAATAAAAAAAAGTTTATTTACCATCAACTCAACGAAAAATGGCTCAAATCAAGACTCTGATGTATGCCGTCATGTAGGTCATGTCAGAATACTTACCAAATAATCAGATGTTTCATCCAATTGATGATAAATACCACTAAGAGAGTATTCATACCCTGCATCTAAGACTTGGTCATTGTAGAAGTCATTTAATATACTCATGATGGTTCTTCTGTCCCAATCGTCAGTTACACGGCCACCATAATTGATCTCTCCTGCAGTATATTTTAATACCTGATAGTAAGAAAGAGAAAATAATAAATGTTTTTAATAATATTTTAGGGTGCAATTTCATGATCACTAGAAAGTGTCAATAATGCAGAAAGAAGAAGAAAAACAAAAACATTTTTGATTTTCATGGTGACTGATTAGTTAAAATGTTTGTGAGACAAGCATAGGGATTCAAATACATTTTTAATACGATTTCACCCTCTTAAGATTAGATATGTGGATACAAAATTAAAGATTATGGATGCTTCAGAACAGCATACACTCAAATAAATTATCCATCTACCCGCCAGTTTGTCAATCCTTTGACCTATCACTTTGACCACCCCTCCATCTGATCATCAATCCACCTATCTGCCATACATCCACCATCTACCCAGTCACCCATCTCTACCTAGCCACCTATCTTTTCCAGCTTTCCATCTCTCCCAACCATTCATCTCTACCCAACCCTCTATCTTTATTTATAGCCATCTATTACTTATAGCCACCCGTCTCTGCTCAGCCATCAATGTATGCCTAGCTATCAATATCTACCAGCCTTCAACACTCTACCTAGCCATTCATCTTTACTCTTTAGATATGTTAATTTACACAAAAAATGTCTGGTTTATTTCATTGTAAGAAAATTCACTAGCATCTGTTGAGCAAACTCAGGAACTCTTTCATTCCAAAATAATATGGACCAACAGCCTTAATTTTTTTTATTTGCAGTGTTAACCTTCACCTCAATCCTAACTCTTACTCGTTAATTCATAACAATTACCCAACCTTAATGATAATCAGGAGGAACAAAAATTATTTTTGTTTGTTTCTATAGCATCTGGATCTCAGACCTACCATTGTCACACAGCCCCCAAAGCAGTCAATCACAGGTCAGCTTGCATTCTATCTTCAAGCTGACCTCTGTTTGACTATTAGTTTATTTATGCTTTAATATTTACATAATTGGAGTTAAGGTCAGTGTGCAATTAAGGTTAGCAATCCCTTAATTTGTTATTACATTCATGTTGGAGTTAGGGTCAGTGTACGATTAAGATTACTGGATCATGCCAATTGTAAGTCTGAGTTACAGACAATAGTATTGTTAAAGTTTGGACCACTTTCATCAGCCTAGCCATTAGCCAATGAGTTTGCTAGGCAGATTCTAGTAACATTTTTCAATGCATTTATCTTTATAAATACAGGCATTTGCTTCACCATGTGATATATCAGAGACTGAAAATTCTACTGATCACAAAAATCTATATAATAATAATACAAGTCTAACAATAGAATGTAATTAAAATGACTATTATTTATTTTCAATAATTTCTTACATCTTTACTGAGTTATATTTATATAAAATGACATTTTTTCATGATTTTGTATTATTTTTATTTTTTTTACTGAGTTTTGCTAATCATATAATTAAAAGTATGTAGCAATAATATTTAGTTCATGTCACGTGACCTTGAATGGAAATTCCATGTTTTCATTTAAATGCATATTTTAGATGGATTAAAAATTCAGGAATTTGTTGTCAATATTTAAATTTAGATTTCTGTACTTGTTTGCATAATATGAAGCAAAATATTGTTTGAAGGGATTTAATAATCTAATTAGAAGTGAGTCTATCAAACAAGATCATTATATTTGTTTAAAGCAATTAAGATTTTAATTTAAAAGTTAAGTAAGATTATTTAGTTGAAGTTAAATGTTTGATTAAAATACTCAAACATTTAACTTCAACTAATTAATCTTACTTAACTTTTTATTTATAGGGCAGGAAAAAAAAACAAACAAACATTGATAGATAATTGAGCAAAGTGATAACTTATGGATAGGATAGAAAGAGCCAATTGCAAGAAGTATAATATTTGGGATTGGGGGAAACAAAAAGTCTCAGAGACTAAATGAAAGAAAGTAATCATAGCAGTTTAGTATGCTAGACTATTTTTTTTTAATAAATGCTACACAAATATTGAAAAGAAATATGTAACAAAATTGTGAACAATCACTAAGTTTCTTAAATTATATTAAAACAATTTTCTAAAAAAAATAAGGGTTGAAATCTGATTAGATCAGAAAATATTCATAAAAGGTTTTGTTTATTGTATAAGTTAACTAAGAAAAGAAGGGTGAGAATTCAGTTTGTTCTCCAGCATCATACTGCATCATATTCAAAATGGCCATCATACCAGATGTAAATTATCGATATTGAATGGTTTGGATGTTAAGGAGTAGCCAGATTCACATCACATCTACATGCGTACATTGTTTTTTACTACCGGGGATTTTTAAAATGGCTACAGGCTGGGGACAATGAGGTTAGTTTTGTAATTTGGTCTAATTTAAATATTTTTATTTTGGAGATAGGGTTAGTATAATATTAAGGTTAGGATGCTAATAAATTTTGCTAAAAGTCATATATATTCTTTTAACTAACTATACAAAAAGGGTTGTTGCACTTATGAATTATCTTAGGCACGGGACTTAGTGCAGTCTATTTCACACAAAGTCTATTTCACACCTAAGTGTATTTCACACGTAGTTGTAGTTAGGGTTCAGGTCAAGGGTTAAGGTTAGTTATCTATTGCAATATTAAAATTAATAAAAAAGGGTTATTTGTACAAGTGTCTGTGTATCAAACTTAACATGATCCTTCATCAAAAATTTGCCACATGCGACTGCGTAAACAGCTTAACATAAGTTTAGCTTAGCTTAGTTTATTATCAAAGTTATCCTTTCATCCAAAATACACCACAAGCATCTGCATAGTTATCTATTGCAATATTAAAATTGTTCAAAAAAAGGGCTATTTGTGCAAGCGTCTGCATATCAAACTTTAACATTACCAAAAGCGCCTGGGTATCCAGCTTAACATTACTTTAGCTAAGTTTAGTTTATTATTAAAGTTATCCCTTCATCCAAAATACACCACAAGCGTCTGCGTAGTTATCTATTGCAATATTAAAATTATTAAAAAAAAAGGCTATTTGTACAAGGGTCTGCATATCAAACTTTAACATTACCACAAGCGCCTGGGTATCCACTTAACATTAGTTTAGTTTAGTTTATTTTATTATCAAAGTTTATCCCTTCATCCAAACTACGCCACAAGCGCAACATATTTTAGCTTTAAACTGGAGTCTTGGCTATTTCAGATCTAAATTACCGATAATAGATTAATTCTTAATTTTAACATATTGAGTGGTTATTGATAATTTTTATTTTCAATAATATTTCCATTCTTTGAATTTAGGAATGCGTGTATTCTATTAATACATGCCTTCCTAATTTCAAACTAGGAAGGCATGTATTAATAGAATACACGCATTCCTAAATTCAAAGAATGGAAATATTATTGATTTGTTATTGAAAATAAATTTATCAATAACTATTCAATATGTTAAAATTAATAAGGAATCTTTTTATCGGTAATTCACGTCTGGTATGGCGGCCATTTCGAATATGACGCGGGAGAACATAGCTGAACTCTTGCCAAAAGAAGCATAAAAAAACAACAAAAATGATAAGGTCAGATTGCATTATCTTCCCACTAACATAATTACCGTTAGGAATCGAGTGACAAATAAAATGTAGTAGCGTGTGGAGTTAGTATTTTTTCTCGTTGATTTTAGTATATTTTCTTTACAGTCCTAACCTTACCGTAACCCTGAATCTTAGGATAATCTAGAGGTGAAATAATCTTTTTCTGAGCGCCGATCTAGATAATTTCAACTTCCTACCATCAGCCATATTGGTGGGCAGATAACAGAATCTGACCAATGAAAAATAAATTTTAGTCATCAGTTATGCAAGAAACTGAAACAGACACTATATTAACCCAACAGATTGTTAAAAATTTGTTTGTCCATATGATTCTTTATATTCTGAACATTTATTTTAGGTTTGCTAGAAAATGCAATTTTTTAAATTTATTTATTCTATTATTGATAAAATAAATTGGCCAGACATATTATGTAAATTAACGTATTATTTATAGAAAGAATAACATTTGTATTAACAGTTAATTTTCTATATTTTTTTAATACAGTAAAATTATCACCAAAACTGCTATAACAAAAAAATAATTCTGATGTTAATGAAAACCAGCACATTATATAGATTAATGTATATATATTTAAGAATTTTAAAAAAAGTCCCTAGTTATTGGGTATCTGCATTTAAAGTTATTTCAATTGATAGTGGGACACGCTTATTTTGATTGAAAGGGGGGAATGCAAAGGTCATAGTACTATCACTTTACATGTGTTTGTTCCAGCAGTAAGTTATATTTTTTATATCTGGTGTCTAGTATTGTGTTATTCTTTTATAGATATTATTTTATATGGTAGTTCATTTAAATAGTGCCTTCAATAGAACAACTTTTCTTAAATGGATGAAAATAATATCTGTTTTATTTGTGAAAATAACATTTTAAACGGCAGTGTTAATTATGGTGAAGATGCGGTGGAAACTGAGAAAATGCAGCAAAGAAAGAGGTAATGGAAAGCACCATGTATTAAAAGTACTAACTTCTGATGCTATTCATCGGACTTGTAAAAAAATTATACAAGAGTGAGTACCGGTAATACTGTTGCAGCTAAGAGAAGAAAAGAATGAAGATTTCACTGTATCCAAAAATGTTTTATTTCAAAAGATGTTTATGTGATAAACATTGATGTATTGTTGCATCAAGCTACATGGTACCACACAGATCTTTTAAAGACATTTATGATATATATTAAATTACTTGAAAAAACATTATAGCAATCTATCATTATATTTGACGTCTACAGTCATGATGATAGTACCAGAAGAACTGAGCAGGAACAGCGTTATCAAAAAATAAATGTGCAGAGTTTTTGATTCACAAAGATATGATTACTACAGCTAATCAAGAAAAGATTTTATCAAATGATAAAAACAAAATTCAATTAATTTTTATGTTTAAGGATTTGCTTCAGGAACATGGATATGTTGTTAAACAGTCTTCTGATGATGCAGATTGTCTCATTGTTAGAACTGATATCGAAAAGTCAACAATCTTGCAAACATGTTGGTGAAGACATGGCTCTTTTAGTTCATTCAACAGCTTTAGTTCGAGAAACAAACAAAAAAAAATATCTCTTAGTAACCATGAAGAGACCAGGTTAAAAGAAAAGTCTATTCTTTCACTAAATTACAAAAACAATAGTTAACATAAAAACTAAAATTCTGTTGGCTCACACTTTTACTGTCTATGATACCACCAGCACAATATTCCAAAAAGGAAAATTAAAAATATTCAAACTGATGGAGAAAAAAAAAAAAGATGATGATGTGAAAATACTTAATAATGAAAATGCAACTTATTTAAAAGTAAAAAAAAAAGCTGGCAAAACTCTTTTCTTCCATCTATATGGGCTTACATCAGAAAATGTTTCACTTGACAAGAACAGATTCAATGCATTTAAAAATCTATAACAAAACAAAAACCAAAGTTAGAGTCATTACCACCAACTCCCAAAGTAGCTGCAGAACATACATTTAGAGTGTTTCATTAAGTGAAACATGACTTGGGAACCAAAAGGATACTGAAAGTGGGGATGGCAGAAAATTGACAGCTTTTTGCAGCCTATAAAAACAGTGCTTGACGATCCAGCCCCAAAATCAAGTGATTTCATGCAATTGTGCTGGTGATTGATCTATTCAAAGATGTAATTGCCAAAAAATTGGGCTTGAAATGTTCAATAATTTGTAAGCATTGTCAAAGGACAGAATGTATGAATTTGAATATTAAATTTAAATGTTCAGGTTGAAGGTTTTGCAGGAGATTTTGACACTCGGAACATAAGGAACATAATGTATTAATCTGAGTTCGGTGAAACTGTCAATGGAGATAATGCTTCTGAGGGTGATTAACTTGTCACTATATAAATTTAATTAGATTTTTTTAGTATATGCTAATAGATACAATATTTTTTTTAAATTTCAGACACCTCTAGAAATGTGTGACAAAATGAGATAAAAACCACTCTAAATTTATTAAAAATAATATTTAAGTTTCTAATAAGGTATTAATAATTAATAAAATTAATAAAATACACAAATATTTTGTAAAATAAAGTTGAATAAGAAATTCCTATGTGTTTACATTTAATTTGCATAATATAATCAGCAATTTTTATTAAAATAGTGATAAGTCCATTTACCCCCCCCCCCCCCCCCCCCATCAACCCTTTTTTTATATCAGTTAATTACTACTACTGCATTTGGGATTCATCAATTTTTGTTTTTAATATATTATTTGCATGAAAAATTCTATAATATTTAATAAAATATCAAAAAATACTATTTTTCCCATTAACCTCAAAGCACTCAAGACTCATCAGTTATCCAAAGAGTAAGTATTCTTAAATATGTTTAGTTGTTTTCATTAACATCGAAATTAAGTCATTTTTCAAATCTATTTTTACTATATTATTTCAGTTTTATTCATGCTTACTTATTTTCCCAGACTACATTATAAAGCAAATTACATACAATATATTCATGATCTAAAAAGGTCACAATAAAGCAAAGAGAAATATTATGTTTTGTTGTTTTATTTCAAAAATGAAATACCTATTTTATGATGTTTCAGTTTGTAAACATGTCTTTCTTTGCATATTATTTAAATGATTTTACTTTATTATAAAAAAATAATTAAAATCTTGAACATTGTTATTTGCATATGATTTCAAAAAAATAATTAAATGTTTAATTGCCTGAAATTTCTGCTCATTTATTTAACTTTTCATAATAATTATATTGCGAGAAGTGTATCAGAGAGTGATTAAATATGTATCAGACCGAACCTTTATTTCACTCATACAACCATCAGCATATTATCAATCTACATTTTTATCTTTCTAAAACATTTCATGATCTGTGTACCAGAGATTGATCAAATAATAGCAGACATGTATTTTTCTTTTACTCACACAATCAACAATACATTATCAATCTCCATTCTTATCTTTCTAAGACATTTCACAATCTGTGTACCAGAGATTGATCAAATCTATAGAAAACATGAACTTTTCATTCACTCATATAACCATCAGTACATTATCAATCTCCATTCTTATCTTTCCAAGATATTTCATGATCTGTGCATCAGAGAAAGATCAAATCTTTAGCAAATATGAACTTTTCTTTCACTAACACAACCATTAGCACACAATCAATCTCATTCTACTCTTTATAAGATATTTCATGATCTGTGCATCAGAGAGTGATCAAATCTTTAGCAAATATGAATCTTTCTTTCACTTACACAACCATTAGCCCATGGTCAATCTTCATTCTTATTTTTCTAAGATATTTCCATACCTGTGTATCAGAGGGTGATTAAATCTGTAGCAAACATGAACTTTTCTTTCACTCATACATCACCAGCATATTTGTACTTAACATAAGATTTTAGTAAAGTATCAACATATTATTCTCAATTACAATGTTTGTTTTTATAAGATATTTTGTTCTTCTACACAAAATTTCTTTATAAAAAATAAATAAATAAGAACTGCAATATGCCCATCCCATTAGCAGATTGACCATTATGGAAGCCACGGAAATGATTGTGCTTTCAATAAGAATTTTTTATATTTTTTGTGCAGTGCATTACACGGAAGTTTTCCACTTCCACAGTTCCATGAATGCAATACTATTATACTTGTTGTGAATTATGACCCCCCCCCCCATGGACTTTATTCCTAAATGAAAGGTTAAGCTAGAGGAAATAACAACAACAAAGAAATAAAAAAAATATATAAAATTTATTCATTAAAAAAAAGAATTAGTCTAGGAACTTAACAAAAATATTTACAAAGATTGAAATATTTAATTGAAATATAATTATTCTGAAAGGTTGACAACATGATATACAAACGTCTAGTTGATAATATCAGACTTTTTAATTTTAAAAGCAATAATTGTAGATTTTTTTTTAAAATTATGTTTATTTTGAAAAGAAAGAAGGCCAGGTTAATTTAACCCACTATAATTTTCAGCCATGATAAACAATATAATACAATTAATGAAGTTTTTGTAAATATATGAATTAGCACAACAGTATTATTAATTATACAAGTGGTACAAATGGCTGCATACACTGTATATGAGTGAATGGTAAAGGAAAGGATGAGTAGGATTATTAGTGGTACAAATGGCTNCATACACTGTANATGAGTGAATGGTAAAGGAAAGGATGAGTAGGATTATTAGTGGTACAAATGGCTGCATACCCTGTATATGAGTGAATGGTAAAGGAAAGGATGAGTAG
>PXIH01S0005024.1:26158-37121 GCA_003024985.2 Euperipatoides rowelli | reverse complement strand
AATATATATTTTTTATTATTTTGAATAGCCAAATTGTGTGGTTGAACCGCTAATGTAGACACAACGCTGAAAACAAATTGAATAACAAGCAACTATGCTAGAATCACAAAACTAATTATTTTGTGATCTAGTGACCCGATCACAGACTTCTTTAATGGAGGAAAAATAATGGCTAAGTTCAGACAACCTCATAAGAAACAAGGTATTGATCTTTTGGTGATCCGATCATGTAATCCAATTATAAGTGTAGAGCTGACCTTAAAGTTGTTATTGGTATTTGCATAGCTTAAATTGGGCTAATAAATCAAACAGTCTTCTGAAAAGATGATAAAAGTTATTTTTTTTTCCTTTCAATATCTTCTTACAACCTGGCAGGTAATAAATATTTAATGAAAAACATTACCATGGATTTCTAAAAACAACATTAATAAAAATCCAGGAATATTGCAGACAAAGCAAGTCTTCTACTAATATTGTTCATTCAAATTTTACTTGCACGTTTAAGCATTTAACCCAGGGGTGTGCTTCCTCATCTTCTGCAGTAATTAAATTACATTAGAGATCACTGAGATAGACCAATAGAAAAGTTGACCACATTTCTTGTTTATTTCAGGCTTACATTTTACTTCTATGATTCACTATTCAAGATTTTAAAATATTGACACATTTTAAGTTAACTCTTGTTTGTACATAACTTCCTATTTCATGCAAGATATTGTCAGGTAAAGTGACTCTCACTTATCCACATTCTAAAATCAATTTTCTTTACTTTTATAACTTGTTAAAACTCTTTAAGAGATAAAGGAAATAACAACAGTTCCAATTAAACTTTACATGTGTGCGAAACAACTTTTATATCTTTATGAGAACTTTGTTGTCACACACTTGAAAAAAAATAACACCAGCTTTTCACTATATGTTAAATCAATATAGATATAATTAATGCCTGTAGGCTCTGTATACAATCATAAACTCATGGATCAATTTGAACCAAATTTCCATAATTACACTCAAGGAACAAGTGGATAATTTAAGCTATGATTAAACATGGATACATCATTGCTGACGATGCTTAGACAGTTTTTCTTAGACGTTGGGATTAACAAAATAATTATTTTCATTCTGTAAAACCCTAAACCCTTGGGACCCATTTGAACCAAATTTCCATAATTACTCTCTAGGAACAAGTGGATAATTTAGGCTATGATTAAACATGGATACTTCATTGCTGACGATGCTTAGACAGTTTTTCTTAGACGATGGGATTAAACAATAATTATTTTCATTCTGTAAAACTCTAAACACATGGATCCATTTGAACCAAATTTCCATACTTACTCTCTAGGAACCAGTGGATAATATAGGCTATGATTAAACATGGATACATCATTGATGACAATGCTTAGACAGTTTTTCTTAGACGTTGGGATTAACACAATAATTATTTTCATTCTGTACAACCCTAATCCCTTGGACCCATTTGAACCAAATTTCCATAATTACTCTTTAGGAAACAGTGGATAATATAGGCTATGAATAAGATTAAACATGGACACATCATTTCTGATGATGCTTAGACAGTTTTTCTTAGACATGGGATTAACACAATAATTATTTTCATTATGTACGACCCTAAAGCCTTGGACCCATTTGAATCAAATTTCCATAATTACTCCATAGGAACCAGTGGATAATATAGACTATGATTAAACATGGATACGTCATTGCTGAGGACGATTAGACAGTTTTTCTTAGACATTGGGATTAACACAATAATTATTTTCATTCTATACAACCCTAAACCCTTGGACCCATTTGAACCAAATTTCCATAATTACTCTCTAAGAACCAGGGGATAGTATTTGCTATGATTAAACTTGGATACATCATTGCTGATGATGCTTAGACAGTTTTCTTAGACGTTGGGATTAACACAATAATTATTTTCATTCTGTACAACTCTAAACCCTTGGACCCATTTGAACCAAATTTCCAGAATTACTCTCTAGGAACCAGGGAATAATATAGGCTATGATTAAACATGGATATGTCATTACTGATGATGCTTAGACAGTTTTTCTTAGACGTTGGGATTAACACAATAATTATTTTCATTCTGTACAACCCTAAACCCTTGGACCCATTTGAACCAAATTTCCATAATTACTATCTAGGAACCAGTGGATAATATAGGCTATGATTAAACATGGATACATCATTGCTAACGATGTTTAGGCAATTTTTTTTAGACATTGGGATTAACACAATAATTATTTTCATTCTATACAACCCTAAACTCTTGAACCCATTTGAACCAAATTTCCATAATTACTCTCTAGGAACCAGTGGATAATATAGGCTATGATTAAACATGGATACATCATTGCTAACGATGCTTAGACAATTTTTTTAGACGTTGGGATTAACACAATAATTATTTTCATTCTGTAAAACCCTAAACCCTTGGGACCCATTTGAACCAAATTTCCATAATTACTCTCTAGGAACCAGTTGATAATTTAGGCTATGATTAAACATGGATACATCATTGCTGACAATGCTTAGACCGTTTTTCTTAGACATTGGGATTAACACAATAATTATTTTCATTATGTACAACCCTAAACCTTTGGACCCATTTGAACCAAATTTCCATAATTACTCTCTAGGAACCAGTGGATAATATAGGCTATGATTAAACATGGATACATCATTGCTGGCAATGCTTAGTTGGTTTTTCTTTAAAGTTGGGATTAACACAGTAATTATTTTCATTCTGTACAACCCTAAACCTTTGGACCATTTTGAACCAAATTTCCATAATTACTCTCTAGGAACCAGTGGATAATATAGGCTATGATTACACATGGATACATCATTGCTAACAATGCTTAGATAATTTTTTTAAGACGTTGGGATTAACACAATAATTATTTTCATTCTAAACAACCCTAAACCCTTGGACCTATTTGAACCAAATTTCCAAAATTACTCTCTAGGGACCAGTGGNTAATATAGGCTATGATTAAACATGGATACATCATTGCTGATGATGCTTAGACAGTTTTTTTTTCTTAGACGTTGGGATTAACACAATAATTATTTTTATTCTGTACAACCCTAAACCCTTGGGACCCATTTGAACCAAATTTCCATAATTACTCTCTAGGAACCAGTGGATAATATAGGCTATGATTAAACATAGATACATCATTGCTGATGATGCTTAGACAGTTTTTCTTAGACGTTGGATTAACACAATAATTGTTTTCATTCTGTACAACCCTAAACCCTTGGACCCATTTGAACCAAATTTCCATAATTACTCTCTAGGAACCAGTGTATAATATAGGCTATGATTAAACATGGATACATCATTTCTAATGATGCTTAGACAGTTTTTCTTAGACATTATGATTAACACAATAACTATTTTCATTCTGTACAACCCTAAACCCTTGGACCCATTGGAACCAAATTTCCATAATTACTCTCTATGAACCAGTGGATAATATAGGCTATGATTAAACATGGATACATCATTGCTAACGATGCTTAGACAGTTTTTCTGTGACGTTGGATTAACACAATAATTATTTTCACTCTGTACATCCCTAAACCCTTGGACCCATTTGAACCAAATTTCCATAATTACTCTATAGGAACCAGTGTATAATATAGGCTATGATTAAACATGGATACATCATTGCTAACGATGCTTAGACAGTTTTTCTTAGACAATGGGATTAACACAATAATTATTTTCATTCTGTACAACCCTAAACTCTTGGACCCATTTGAACCAAATTTCCATAATTACTCTCTAGGAACCAGTGGGTTCCTAGAGAGGCTATGATTAAACATGGATAGGTCATTGCTGAAGACGCTTGGACAGTTTTTCTTAGACGTTGGGATTAACACAATAATTATTTTCATTCTGTACAACCCTAAACCCTTGGACCCATTTGAACCAAATTTCCATAATTACTCTCTAGGAACCAGGGGATAGTAAAGGCTATGATTAAACATGGATACATCATTGCTGATGATACTTAGACAGTTTTCTTAGATGTTGGGTTTAATACAATAATTATTTTTATTCTGTACAACCCTAAAGCCTTGGACCCATTTGAACCAAATTTCCATAATTACTCCATAGGAACCAGTGAATAATATAGGCTATGATTAAACATGGATATGTCATTGCTGAAGGTGCTTAGACAGTTTTTCTTAGACGTTGGGATTAACACAATAATTGTTTTCATTCTGTACAACCCTAAACCCTTGGACCCATTTGAACCAAATTTCCATAATTACTCTCTAGGAACCAGGGGATAATATAGGCTATGATTAAACAGGGATACATCATTGTTGATGATGCTTAGACAGTTTTCTTATACGTTGGGATTAACACAACAATTATTTTCATTCTGTACAACCCTAAACCCTTGGACCCATTTGAAACAAATTTCCAGAATTACTCTCTAGCAACCAGGGAATAATATAGGCTATGATTAAGCATGGATATGTCATTACTGATGATGCTTAGACAGTTTTTCTTAGACGTTGGGATTAACTCAATAATTATTTTCATTCTGTACAAGCTAAAACCCTTGGACCCATTTGAAGCAAATTTCCATAATTACTCTCTAGGAACCAGTGGATAATATAGGCTATGATTAAACATGGATACATCATTGCTAACGATGCTTAGACAATTTTTTTAGATGTTAGGATTAACACAATAATTATTTTCATTCTATACAACCCTAAACCCTTGGACCCATTTGAACCAAATTTCCATAATTACTCTCTAGGAACCAGTGGATAATATAGGCTATGATTAAACTTGGATACGTCATTGCTGACGATACTTAGACAATTTTTCTTAGACATTGGGATTAACACAATAATTATTTTCATTATGTACAACCCTAAGTCCTTGGACCCATTTGAACCAAATTTCATAATTACTCTCTAGGACTTAGTGGATAATATAGGCTATGATTAAACATGGGCGCACCACTGTGGTAATGGCACAGACAGTTTTTCTTATAACTTAAGTTTAATGCAGACATTTTTCATTTGGTATGTTCTATTTAAAAGATGCCCAGGCAATACCATGTATTTTAAGTTAGTAGTGGTTAAAGATGAAAACCTAAGATAGAGCCAAGATAGTGTTTGCTTTAATCATAAAATCCAAAGCTGAATCATGTCATTACTGTACTCTTTATCTTAGTTTAGTTCAATTCAAGTCTTAGATGTATTTTAAGTCTGACTTAAGTATGAGCTGATCTACTTTAGTCTAGAATTTTGGATTTTAATCATTTAAATTATAGGCATACCAATTATCTTTCCCAAATTTGTCCTATATGGTTCTAATTTAAATATATTTAATGAAATATACATATTTGCATTGTAATGAAATTCTGCTACATTTTGTCTTCATAACACACATCATAATAATAATAAAGAAAAACATTAGGGAAGAGTTACTAGAAAATTATTTTATTTGCATTTATTTTTAGTTTAAAGAATTTTAGACAGACAATAAAACCAAAATTGAAATTTATATCAGTCTTACCCCTTTTAGAAATAATGACCTAATGCAAAAATTTAAGTGCTTCTAACTTCCAAGGATAACAAATTATAATGTACACATAAAAAGGAAATGTACAGACAGAAAGACAAATCATAATTTAAATTCCTAAAATTTCTTTGACTTAGGTCAGTACCAAACTATATGATTTATTGTTTGCATTAACTTGCGGTAACGCGAGAAAGCAATTGAATTTTTTAAAACACATTGTTTTCAATGGGAGATGCCATACACGAAGAAAATTCAACTCTGCTATATAAGCAATATATAGAGCATATTTTAAAACTGAGAGCTGTACCATGTAAAGAATTAAAAGAGACCAGGTTCCTTTTTCTGATCCGGCGTACATGGTTTTAAAGAACCTTGACATGGTGGTAGAAGCCAGGGGAAAAACTGTCCCATAACCGGCTCAGCTGGGACACAAACCAGTACTAATCCCAACATGTGTCTTCAACACGGACAATGTCAGGACAACCTTGTAAAGATTTAATACCAGTTTTGTTTGAGCCACATTGACCTTAATGAAATGTGACACATTTTTGCCTTTCCATTTCCCTTTTGTCATAACTAGGTTTTTTAAGAATAAAAACAAAATTTGAAATGTTCCCAAGCCATGATTTAAAATATGAAGCTATCTGCTTTGAATCCAGGAGTTCAAAATTAGGCCTAACTTATGGGATCTAATGAATAAGGGGCCCTACTTTACCAGGGCCCATGAACAGATGCAAGTAGGGACGACACCTACAATGGGCTTATAGATAGACTCAATACGTAATGAAAATATATTTACAATGAATTTGATTAGTGTAAATCAAAATAATATTTATTTAATTAAAACATTAATAATATATATAGAGTTATTAATTTAAAGTAAGAAAATAAAATGTAGTTATATTAGGCCTGATAATGTTAGGCATTTTCATGTCATATAGTTGTGCTTTAAGCCATACATATTGTTTTTTTTTTTAATTTTGTTTTATTTGAGGATTCCAGTTTTGTAGAACAGCTTTATATTTTCATTTTTCATATTTGCAAAAAGGTTGGAATTTGGATGAGAATCTAATAAATTCCTTGCAATTTTTACATATTTCACAACACCATATTTGTTTATGTTTGTCAAATTGTATTGCAATATTAATTTCCAAGTTTTGATGTTGGTAAAATTATAAAAAAAATTGCAAATAAAGCATATATTTATGTTATTAAATGATTCACATTTTCTTTTCCATACTTAAACTTTTTTTTTTATTTACTTAATGTGCCGGTTCTGCCACCAATTTCAGATTACAGGAAATAAAAAAAATATACAATGCACCATAAGGTTAATTATGTGTTGTATCAAAACGATATTGATGTGGATTTAATTTCTACTCATGTTTTGCAAACACATGTCAATGCAAACAAGAAATTGTATTGGGTGGCACCAGGCTTATAGATATAACCTTAATGTAGAACGTTTGCAGGCTCTAATATCTATGATTCATGAGTTAATATATTATGCACAGACAGACAGACAGTCAAAGCAAAAACATATGATTTTTTAAAAACAGTATTAGTTAGAAACATTTTTATTTCTTTAAATGAATTTTAGCTTTTCTGATTAATTTCATTATTGAGAAAATTTCATCAAAAGAACAAAAAGAGCATTAATTAATTTATTTGCTTCATCATTTTTGTTTAATGAAATTATTTATATTTAATTACATTTAAACAATTTGTGCATAGATTATATATTTCTCGAATACTATATAAGATGTTTATCTGAATTTGATATATTGCAAATCCAATTGAGTTTCAAATGCTTTCCATTACGTGGCAATGGATTATTTTATTCTTCTGTAAGAGTAAAGGGAAACATTTTGAAACATCTGAAGCTTCCTAAAGGCATCCATGCAAATCCGAGTAACATCCTCCGTGCTAAGATTCGGTCATTTATCTGAGACTCTACAACTGAAATGATTCAGAATTTTTTTTTTCTTTTGAAAATGCATGTAAATTCTGTTTGATGTTAGTGTAAGTTTCTTTCACAGAACATACAATATTTCAACATTCATAATTACCCAATAAATTTACGTTTTTTACTACTCATATCATTCACTCTACTAGTAATATTCTATATTTATTTATAGATGGTGGAAAATGAAAATGAAGATAAAATGATGTTAGAATTAATGGTACTGATAATCCAATATAAAGAATGACATATGTTGTGTAAAGGTCAATCAGAGGTGTAGCTAATGGGGTGGATGTTAGTGAAAGCTCCTCCTCCCCCCTTCATTTCCTCCATTTTTGGCTGGACATCCAAAAGTTTGAAAATTTTGAGTTGGCAGTTGGGATAAACAAATTTGAAGGAGAAATAAAAACTGTTGGTATTTTTTTTTAAAAAAATGTAGCCTAATTAAAAATATTTGTATAGGATGGGAATTTTTAAATATAATCACTTGGGTAATTGAATAATTTGACACACTAATATGGAGCTAAAGTTAAGATACAATAATATGTTGTCAATTGGAAAATTGAGGAGACGTTAAAACTCGCAGATTTTATATTCATTTTACCGCGTTTTTAACATCTGCGCATATATTTTTGTCATTACAGTAAATTAACCGGAAATAAGATCAAACTTCTCGAAATCGATCAAAAAAATATTATTTCAACCCTTCATCATCATCGGGTTGGATAAAAGTGAGTTTAATACGTAGTTGGAGTTAGGGTTCAGGGTTAGGGTAAGATTAGGACTCTAAAGACCAAAAATAAAGCTGCTAGCCATTTTGATTGTACATGCGCAATTGATTAAAATGATACTTAAATCTGCCCGGTTTAACGTCTCGTGAAAATTGAGGTCAACATATGGAAATTTCTCCCCCCCTCCCCCCTCATTATAAAATTATCTAGCTACACCAATAGAGTAAATATCTCGATAGTGCAGTTAGCAAGAAGCTGACTGCAAAACATAGGCTTCATGGGTTTGAATCTCCTTACAAGTAGGGATGAAGGGGTAGACTGACAAATTTCTCAAAACTCTCTAGACCAAAACATTGACCAACAGACGGGCAGACTGGATCCAAAAACTAGATTTTATCTGAAAAGTACTGCATAGAAATTTTAGTGATTAATTAGCTCTCCAACTGAATTCAGAAAATATTTCAGGATAGGGTGGAGATAGTAAGCAAATATATTTTTTTGGTCTAAATTAAAAACATATTGCAGATAATATGTAGATCGTCTAAAATACAAAATTCATTTTCTTTTAAAATAAAATAGTATTTATATAATCTTTAGAATACCATTGAATTTACTATAAATGTTTCAAATAAATAAAAACAAAACGTTTAAGATTAGATTATGAGGTAAAAAATGGTACAAATAAATTTTGACTATTTCTATTTTGATTTGAGCTATGAAAATGGCCAAATTTCCATTGTTCACTTTCCATCCGGTAAAATTTGCCATAACTTGCATGTATGAAGACTGATGAGGTTGATGCATGTTGTATACTTGTTAGTTGTATCCTAGTGTATAGTTTGTGACACTATAGCATTGTAGTAGGATTGTGTTTGAAAGCCATTGATTACAATCAAACATAGAAATGCTTACATTATTACCATAATTTTTAAAAAAATAAGTGGATTAAATTAGACCTTCTATTGAAGAATCTTTTTCTGAAAGATATTTCCTCTTTCTTCATGCTCTAAAAATGTTTTGAAAAGAAAGACTTATAAATGACAAATATAAAACTGAGTCTCCCATCTCCCCACTCCCTCATTTATTAATTTTAGGAATAATATAATTTCATTTCCATATGTCATGAAGGAAGGGATTGTTATAAATTTATCTAATACCACCATATACTAGTAATTAATCTTTATTGAATCAATAGAGAAGAGGGGGTAAGTCTTATCATGAGTCATAATAAAGAGGGAGATCATTACCCCCCAATTGCTATACTCTTGATAATTTTTTTTTTTTTCAAGTTTTCATGTTCTCTTAAAGGTCACACAAATGGATTTTTATTATTTTTTAATAATTTATTTTCAAAGGAAATTGCCAAAAAAAAAAAAAAAAAAATCCAATTGGTAACCAAAAAAAAAAAAAAAATACCACCCTTCCCTCCAAAAAAAAAGTTGTTTAGAAATATTTTTTTTAAGTTAATCCTTTAACAGTAGCTCCTCCCTCTGAAAACAGTACTGCTACCAGTGTCCACAAGATGGAGCTATTTCAAGGAATTAGTCTAGTCTTTTTTTTGGCAATGAAATATGAGATTGTTTATGATTGTGAGATTTGTCTGAGGTAAGAGTGGAAACAATTGGATCTGGTACTTGTACAGTTTTTATTTCACTACTTTCCACTGTATTATAGATATTGAACTGCTTCTGAATTTGATCTTTCTTTGTTTGACCTTTAATGCCTTATTTAAACTATCATAAAATTTAAGCTAATCATTGCAATCATCTCTCTATATTTTTTTTAATAAAAATATAAATTGCATAACGGTATAATGAGATTTTTATTTATTTTGAAACATTGAATTATAATTCTTATCAAACTTATAAAGACATGGAATACATTGTATTCCTGTTTTTTTTTTTAAAAAAAGTAATTGTTTGTTTGTATTAAAATAATATCAAAACAATTCATTAAATACAGTAATTATTGTAAAGAAATAAATTTTATTAGCATTGTTTTATTTTTATTCTATGGTTTCTCTATCAGTTCATTTTTATGAAATTCAGTTTATTAATATTTTTTATTTTACCATTATTCTTAAGACACATGATTATACATTATTATTTAAGAAAAATAAAAGTTAGATTTGTTTTTGTTCCCAATCTTATTGTAAACAGCTGGTCTACTGTTCATAAATCATTTGATAGTCTGGCTTTTCTTTCTGTAGACTTCCATGCCCAGAGAGAGAAACCATTATCCATCTAAAATCTTTAATCTAAACACAATGTACATTACTTATATCTATTAAATGATATTGTGAGTGTTTATCGCCAACTTTCACGAATTTTAAGAATTTTATAGCATTTTTATTGTTTATACTCCACTCTTAGAAAATTTCATATATACCATATACTGTTACTATTCAATTTATTTAGAAGCTATATTTATTTTTCACAAATCATTTCTATCACTGTTAACTTGTGCCTGCAATATTTATTATCCACATGAACACATGGACGAATATAATTTCTCTTACAAATGAATAAATTATTACTGAGGTCTGTAAAATATACTAAACCTTGTCTCGGTTCCATGGTCGAGCGGATTCACTTCAGCTTGATGAACCAAAGGCATATGCTGAGGTTTACAGGTTCGCGCCTTGGCTTGGGCAGTTAAGGAACATTTTTTTCCCTAGCT
>PXIH01S0005022.1:0-10979 GCA_003024985.2 Euperipatoides rowelli | reverse complement strand
CTGTGTGTATTTATAAAGGGCATCATTTAGCCATTTGTATTTGTAAAGGGCATCAATTGGTCGTGTGTATTTATAAAGGGCATCATTTAGTCATTTTTATTTATCAGTAATCATAAAAACTATATTTTTTCCCTAGAATTATCCATTAAGTTACATGTCAATTCGTTTCACACTTTATATGTATCCATGAATATTCATATCAAACTAAATTATTTAGAAGCATCAATCTATCTAGTCCATTACATTTATTTATTTGATTCTAGTCCATCTAGCTTTTATCTTTAATTTTTTTTTAAATTTATGCACTAAATAATTATATATGTTTCTTCTTTTATATCTTCCTTGATAATGTCAAAACTACTTTTACTATTTAATAATCAATAATTAAATCTTGCTACTTTACTATGTTAATTCATCAAATTTTATTATTTCATTTAAAAATGCATGAAAATCTAATAAACACTGTGGTTTGCTTTAAGTTTTGTAACAATGATGTCACAGAGTGTTTTTTTTATTTTTATAAACATTGGTATAAAACTTGGATTTTAATATTTATTTAAATGAGATCCCAAGGAGGCTATTATTATTATTGCTCTGGTTGATCTGTTACTTGAGGATTTAAGTCAAAGGAAGTACTAAGCTTTTTCTAAATCTAGGTATGCAAAAATCGAAACTATCTGGAATGTAGTGTCATGACATATGTAAGCTAACAGCTGGATTAATACTCTTGCCACTTATACAACATTATATGAATCCTAACAAAAAATACCTTTAGATGTTTCATTATTGAGTTTCAATTTAATGAGATTCTTGCCATGTGTCCTCTGTAGTCTGCTTTACAAGTTGTATAGGCCTACCTCAAGATTTTAGATGAATCATTGACTCTGTATTTAAAATGTATCCTATCCATATATAATGTAAAAAAAGGTGTACATCCTTATCAGAGTATGGTCTTTATTTGATTTAGCAATGTATTCTGCATAATCCAATATTTTTTTCAAGAAACATTATTGTTCAAAGCAGTCTCCTTGATTTCATTTGGGGGACATGATTTCTCTTAAAAGTCATTTTCACTGACATAGCAATCAGTTTCTGATACACTTGCAGTACAGATATCACAATGGTCGTGTTTATACTGACTTCAAGCTTGACTGAATTTGCAATGCATGATTTTGAATAGTTTGTAATCATTCAAATCAAGCAGGAAGTTGATTATAATACAGATAGTTTGTTTATTATAAAACCTCTAAAATTAAGGATCGTGAAATGCTTTGTCAAAGAAACCTGCCACAATCAAAGACGACAGCACGCCTAGAAACTGAACTTAATCGGTGTTAGCTTGTCCCATTTACTGTATTAATAGCAGCCTTTTTTTTAAATTTACATGCCTAATCTTACCCTTAACCTGAACCCTAACTCCTACTATGTATTAAACCCACTATGCCCCAACCCTATGATGATGAAGGGGTGAAATAGTCCTTTCTTGATCGATTTTGATAATTTTGAGCTATTTCCTGCCATTTGTCCTATATGACTGAAATAGATGTGCAGATGTTAATGACACAGTAAAATGGGACAAGCTAACACCGATTTAGTTCAGTTTCTAGGTGCTCGTCAACAATCATAGCTTCTGATATTGTTTGGAAAATAATTTATTTTTGCCTCAGAGAATCGAGCTGAGAGTAGCTTGTAAAGTGTAGGCTACTATTTTTATTTGTTTATAATGTTTTATTTTCCATAAAACTAATTATAAATTAATTTATGATTAAAACTTTCTAGAAATATTGATGGTAGTTTACCTTTTCGGTGTGATAATATTTTTCTTCACTTTCAATTGTATTAGCCTATTTTGTTTTAATGTTTTATGAAGTAATAAAATAAATTTAAGATGGTGCAATCTCATCTTTAAAAATAATAACAATAAAAAAATTATTATGTTCTTTGAGAATGTAAATGATAAATCTTTTAATTCATCCAAAGTTACATTAAATTAAGAGCACTTTCGGACAATTAATTTGAGTGAGAAAGGGGAAGAGAAAAGAAAAGAAAGGGAAAAAGGGGAGGGGAGTCATATACATTAGCATTTATTTCCTTATTATAATTTTTTTTTTAATACTTTTAAAAAAATAAATCTGCCCTCCAAAGGGAGAAGAGATGTATTCTTTGGTGGGTTAATTAATTATAATACCTTAGATAATTATTATTACTACCGAAACAAGTTGTTCATGGTGGAAAGGACGGCGGCGTACTAGGTAAAATTCCAAAGCGGAGCTGTTAAAGCTAGGGAGAAAAAACTGCTCCATAACCATCCTAGCTGGGGATCAAACATGTGTCCCTAGCACTAATGGCCACTTGTTTTTTCTCAGGGATTTTTAATTTGTTTTAGTTTACGCTAATATTAATCATATATTGAATTTCCGTTATTCTTCTGTATTAACTAACCTTTGATTAGAGTGGCTTTGTTGGTGAACTGTCCTGGTGTATATTTTGTGTTTAATTGGTTGACTATTCCTGTTTTGCTATAATGTGTCGTCCCATTTTGTCGTGCATAAGGAGACCTAGGAAATTTTCATCGAGCGATTTAAGAAGATTTAGATATTTCAAGAGAGCTCAGGACTCAGGTGCTACGAGTGGATGTTCAGTGTTTACTAGTAAATTTGGGAATATACAGGATTAGCAAGAGAAGAATAAGAGCTGGTTCTCGTAGAACTATAAATCACAGAAAGTTCTCAATTAACGTTGTGAATAGCTGAGCAGTACAGCAGAGAAGTAAACTGCCATTTGGTGTTAATAGGAATAATCTTGTTAATATTAATAGACGTGCTTATAAGTATATTTTGCCTCAAATTGTAATGGCGAATTTGAGATCAATTTACAGTAAGTTTGATGAGATACAAGCTCATGTAGTTAGTGTGAATCCTCAGGTGGCTGTTTTCATGGAAACCTGGATCAAGAAAAATGACGTGGATTCTTTCATGATTAAAAATTTTAGATGTTTTCACCGACCTCGTCTGAGAGTGGATAAACAAAACGGTGGTGGTGTATCATTTTACATACACAAATCAATCACTGTACTGTCTGTGGTTTACCCTAAAGTGAAGGAAATTGAAGTTGTGTCGATCATTTGCGTACTAATTATATGCCAAGGGAAACACCATGGATAGGAATAATTGATTTGTATGCAAACATTATGTTAATGGGAGATTTCAATGATTTGTGTGATTTGAAATTCAGAAATCTTAGCGGATTTAAGCAGATTATAAAACAGCCTACAAGATTGTTGAATATTATTGATAAGTGCTACTTAACTGTTTTGTAAGTTTTGATTGCTCGGTTATAGCACCGATTGGTAATTCTGACCATAACATGATAGTTTTTCAACCGTTAAATAGCTTCACTTACTCTGGATTAAAAAGAAACATACACATGTCGACCTAAGAGAAGATCTTGTTTATATAGATTTGGTCTAAAATTGGCAACATATGACTGGTCACCAATATTTTAAAGTCGTGTTGTTAATATTGTTGCTGATCAATTTATATCTGAATTAAAGCTATTATATGAAGAATGCTTTCCCATTGTTAAAAAATATAGAAATCTAAATGATAAATATTGGTTCTTGGATGAAATTGCTGCCCTTATTAAGGAGAAGAACAAACATTTTGCCAATGTTGGATCCGTGGAACAGTTAAAAATAATTAGTTCTAGAATTAAAGAAAGTGTTAAAGTAGCTAAAATAAATGAATATAATGAAACCATGTCCAATATATCTAATGGATCGTTTGAATTTTACCAGCTTATTAACAAATGTATTGGTAGGACAAGGAAGCGCCAGCCTATTTGCTTTCATAATAAGGATCCAGATCAAACAGCAAGTGTGATTGGTTTATTTTTACAGTCTATTGTAAACAGTGTGGAATGTATAAATTTGTCAAATTTTCCAGCGTTTTTACCTGGATTTCCTATTGAAAATGTTAAAGAGAGTTGGATATAACAGCAACTTCTTAGTTTACCCAAAAGGAAAATGTCTCCTGTGGATGGGATACCTCTTTTTATTCTTCATAAATATGCTTATGAATTATGTACGTAACCATGATTATAAACTTGTCCTTGGATTTAACTGAGTGCCCTGGAACTTGGAAAAGAGAAATAGTTATATTAATACCTAAAGGTGGTGTGCCGAAGGATCCGAGTCAAGTAAGACCCCTGTCAATTTGTTCGGTACTGTCTACGCTTTGTGAGAAACATATAGCTAGTCTATTGTTACCTAAAATTAGACATTTCCTTGATCCACAACAGTTTGGTGGCATTCAAGGGAGATAAGCTAGTCAATATCTTGTACAGTATGTAGACTGTGTTTTAAGGTCATTAGAAGATCCTGATTTAAGGGCTGTGACAATTGTAACTGACTTTAACAAGGCCATTAATTATACTAACCATAGTTTATTTATTGAGTCTGTTAGATATGGGTACACCTTCTAGCATATTGAAATGGCTTGTAACTTTTCTACATAAGCGTATGCAGATTATCAATCTTCCTGTGTCTAAGGAATCATTTAGCTAAACATGTACCAATGGTGTGCCCCAAGGTTCAACGCTCAGCAGTATCATATTTGCTGTCACTACTAATTCTATAGCCAGGAGTTTAGACAGTAGGTTTAAATTCGTGGATGATATGACTATAGTCTGTAAGGAGCATATAGATGAGATTGAGTGGGTTGTACAGAGTGCTCTTAATGGGGTATGAGCCTGAATCCCAATAAAGTGTGGGTGATGATACACAACTTTTCTAAAAAGGATATTTCTTTAGAGTTGTCTATTATTGTCCTATTAGAAGTGTTAATAGTGTTAATATCTTAGGAATAATTGTTCATAATGATGTAAAGTGGGGTCTGCACATGGAGTCGGTTTACAGAAATGTATCAAAAAAAAAAATATCATACCAGCTAAAAAGATTGACTGGTGATATTATTGTGTTAAAAAGACCATGCATGGAGTATGCATGTAGCGTTTGGAGCTTTGCATTAAATTAGTCCCAAGTGAATGGTTTAGAAGGATCTTGGGAAGTGAGTACATTGATTACCAGCATGCATTAATGTGTTGAATTTAAAACCACTGAGTGAAAACCGGAGTGATATGTTGACTAAGTTTGCTCTGTCCTTATTTGAGAATTTCACTGTGTATGCCCCTGAAAAAAGGTTTAATATGTGCTGTACACCAGGACAAGGCACTCGGAAAGTTTGTTCTACCTTATAATTATATGCACTAGGAGGTATGCTGACTCTGTCATTCCATCTTTTGTCAAATTACTAAATAGTAAACTTTAGATTATGTGTGCTAGGCTGATAAATAACTTATTCATATTGTTTTATTTTTATTTTGGAAATTTAAATTGCTATATATTTGTGTAAAAAAGGGTCATATCCTTCGGGGACAAAACCCTTTTTATTATGTAAATTTCAGGTATATATAAATAAATATACCTGAAATATAAATAAAAATATATGTCATAGGTCTAGCAAGGCAAGCACTCTCACCACACAACCACCAGACTTTGACCACCAGACCTTGACGAACCTTTATTATAATTTCTTTGTTTTTATTCACTTATATAATTTGTTTTGTTGTTTTTCAAATATGTTATTAATTAGAGATTATTAAAATAATTATATAATAATGTATTATAACAGTATAAGCCAATGGCTTAAATCTTTCATTCAATAAATAAATAATAAATAAAACTTAACTTTGGCATCTTTCAAAACAGCACCGGCCAATATAAAATCCTGACAAAGTAAATATGTGTGCAATCCAGCTTACCGAATCCTGTACAGCAACAGCTTCTAGGTATCTGTTGTGATAGATGCCTCAGGCTATCAGTAAAAATGCAAACAAGAATCTATATCACAATAGGATTCACTAAAATTATGTCACATCCACTCTCGATATGATCAATAATTGCACCATGGAGGTAGGATCCTACCTCCAAAATGCAATAATTATATCCCATCCGCTCTTGATATGATCAATAATTCACCATGGAGGTAGGATCCTACCTCCATGGTGCAATCATTGATCATACCGAGAGCGGATGGGACATGATTTTAGTGATTCCTATTGCAATATATGTTCTTGTAGGCAATTTTACTGATAGCCTTAGGTATCTATCACAACAGATACCTAGAAACAGGATTTGGTAAGTTGTATCGCAACAGAATTTGCTTGAGAGTTTACACTGATCAATGTTGCAACGTATTGCACTACATATGGCTAGTGTAAACGTGGAAACACACACACACAAAAAAAAACATTTCTAACAAGTCAATGGGATTTTTTTAGAACAACAAATTCTATGTAATAATCAATTATCATTGCATGTGGACTATGCTGGCCAACAAACTCAAAGTTTATTATAACTATTTCCATTGTTGCATTCTAGCTAACCTTTGATATTAGCATCTACTTTTACATTTTAATAGAACTGTATGTTTCTTTTACTTTTTCAGAAAATAAAAATGGAATGATAATAATTGGATGATATAATTAATATTTTTTAAATTTTGAACCACATTATTGATAACTGTCATCTCTACAGTCATGATTTAATTATTATTCTCCAAAGTAATTATTCACATAATATTTTCATTGGACATTCACAGGTTATAACTTAAATCAGCCTTATTATTTTGACAGAAAATTAATTATTTTCACTGCAATAATTTGGGAAAGCTATTATATTTCTCAGTAAATTATTAATGACTGGCCGAACTGTCATTAATAATTTATAGCAGAAATTAGATCTTTTTATATTTAGTTTAAATGGAAAATTAATCTTTAAGGAGAAAAGAAAACATTTCATTTAATAAAAGATGAATGGCATGGTTTTGAGAGATAAGACCGCAGATTCTTATTTTCTTGAAAATCTTTTTTTTTTAAAAAAAAAATGAATTGAAATGCTTATTAAAATTTTATTCAGTTAACCATTACATGTTACATAAGTTTTTTTTTTAAATTATCAATCTTTTAAAAACTTGAAACACATTAAAGCATTATTATTATTATGATGATGATGATCATGATTATCATCATTATCATTACCATCATTATCATCATTATTATTATTAATATTATTAAACAGAAAACACAGCAGTCAATTAAATATAGATAATTTATTAAAATCAAATTCGTGAAGCCCAATTATAATTTCTGCCCTGTACTGGGCTTTATCAAGGCACATAATATGTTGCATAGTAGAAAGAATCAGTAGTCTTTACTGATTCTTTCTACTAAGCAACATAATTATGTTGCTATTGTAATAGTAATAGTAAATTACTATTACAATAATTTAAAACTTTAAAATTGTAAAGACATCATGAATTGGGGAAATACGCAGGCAGCACTTACAAACACAAGTCTTCTGGATAACTCTGCATTTTGGTAAACTATGGTGGAATATCTTTTGGCAACTTTGGATCTCTATATTGTCAGCGATAAAAAATCTGAAAAATATACTGAAGGTTGAAATTATCACATTCTATTAATTATTCTTCTTAGGCTAAATTTTCAAACCGGACATTATTCATTGGTCTTCTTATCTGCCTTTCTATGTTCAGAACTTCTATCAGCTTGACGTTCTTGGTGGAAACTTCGATCAGCGTCTCACTTACTGTACTATGGTTCCTTCCTATGACTTTAGCATTATGATTTAATTACAGATTCGTTTATAGATATGCTTTAGAATATTATTGTGAGATATTTTGTAAAAAAACCATATATGATGAAGATAAGTCCTTTCCCATTTCTTTTCTTTCACTCTTTTTTTTTTGTTGCATTCGTTTTTATAGTAGCAGGATGGAAAGTCCCTTTTACCTTTTCAGCTAATCCACACAATTTCACAGATTTTTCCATTGTATTTTCAATTCAGGATTTCTTATAGGCTATCATTAAAATAGTTCGAGATTACAACCTGCTCACATTAGTTTGTAGAGTTTTTGGTGTTTCTACTCGCAGTTTGCTACCTGTGGTGGATTTCTCTTGTCATTTCCCACAAGTCACCATGTTACACAGTTGAGGAATAAAACTTAAAACACAGCTTTGATGAGATATAAAACAATAGTTCTGTTAATAAGCATTCCATCACAGCATGTGTCATAGTTTTCAAAGGAGAATTTCAAAGTGTAGCATCCAAAGATTAGATAAACAATAATTTGGGAAAAGTTTGTATACACAAAAGTCAGTAAATTCAACCTTCCTTTATAGCTTCTATTTTATTAAGACACATTTAAATTATATTTAAAAGTTCATATGACACATCATAAGGTATATAAAAAAAACGGCAATACTATACATTATAAAACGACATTTTTTAACTAAATAGAATGACCACTTTAATAATACTTAAATGAAATAATATATCTAACTAAGACCAACGCACAAAAAAAAAGCATTTTAAAAATTAGAAATAAAATATATTGTTTAATTAAAATTCAATTATTTATTTCAATAAAATTTAGAAAAGAGAAACGCACTGACAGCAATCTTCGATCTGCGTCATCCGCAACAGCAACAAGCGTAATAAAGTGCTGGTAACTACAGGTAATGATAGGGGTAAAAAGCAGGGTGCAGGTGGAAAGAGGGAAGACAGCTAATCGAATGAGAATCCTTTAAAATCACTCAAAAGAAATAAATCGTTACAATAAGATTTTGATAAAGTAACAAAATTTTAAATTTCAAATAAACCATTGAATCATAAAGGAATCATTACAACCCCATTCGTAAAAAGGTGGAGACCAACTTATGAGAACAATAATTGATTACAACATCAAAAATATTTAAATTGAAATTAAATTTCAACCACAATAAAAATAACACAGGCAAAATTAAATTAAGAGTAAAGAATAATTAAAAAGGATATTGAATATTCTCACGCATAAAAAAAATTACTAAACAAAACTGGTTTAAAGTTTGGGGTAGTGAAATAAAAATAAGGATGAATATTTATTTAAATTTCATCTTTAGTAAATCGAGTATTGATTTACTATAATACACACTTATCAATCTTATGGAAATTAACTCCTTTACTCAGGTTTGATATGATAAAACTTTGATTGCGGAAACATTGTTGGACAGATTTGATTTACCTTTACTAAAAACAAAAACGGCTTGGGACACACAATTAAGTACAGCTGTTCAAAAAATACGCTTGTCACAAAAAAAAACAAAAAACAAATAAAGTGGGATCCCCATTCATCAAAGTAAACAAAGTGAACACAAATTTAAATAAAAATCACCCAACAAAAAGGTGGCAACAGATGAAAAACAGTACAACAACAAAGTCAAATTGCTATTTCCCTGACAAAAAAGAAATGTCACACAATAAAAGCTCTGCTGTTCAACAAAACAAAGAATTATTGATACGAAACTAGTATCACAAATGAGGAAAGGTTTTTTTTTACCATTTCAATCGGGTGGCAGGCAGCCCCCATACATAACGGACATGTTAAGGTATGTGCAATCACTGCACAACACTGAGAAAAAAATTGACTGAGAAAAAAAATAATCAAAAATTCCATGTNCACCACGCCCCAGAGATAGATTAAAGCCTCTCTTTGACAGATAGAAATTTCTAGTAAATTTTAACATTAAACAAGGGTTTAAAAATTAATAAAAATAAAAAAAATTTTTTTTTTTATAAAATTACAGTATGTGCAAAGGTCAACTATTTACAAAATTCACATTTAATTATATATTACATTAGTTGTTGTTATACAACCTTCCTATACTTGAACTGTTCTTCAGGTTTATTATCTGGACCTGACTGAATTTCTCTCTCCAGAGAAACTCATCAAATTCATTTTGATGCATGCATCTCCTTGTTCGTGGCTGCATCTTCTCAGACCGCTATTATTTATTCCAGCTCTAGGTAACCGTGTTTCATTTCCTGAGCTTAATATATTATCTACATGTATTCACATTCTAATTAATTCCTGTTTCATTCTATACTGAGCAACTTTCATGTTCTCCACTTCTTATCTGATCCTATGGTTGTATAAGCTTCCTGTAATAAAAGAGAAAACAAGATAAACCAGAACAATAACCTGTTTTTGCTGCCCCAGCCATTAGAACATTATGTCAATGAATTGACTAATATAGACTTTCTTTAGAAAAATAAGCAAGTGTATAGATAATATCGAATGAACATTATTTTTTTATGCTTGCTTTTCTCAAATTGCACTTAGGGAAACAACTCATTCAAATTTGGGGTTTAAATTTCTCTTAGAAGTGGGTGAGGGAGAATCTAACATGCTGGTTATATTTATAGTTATTTTTTTTATGTTTTATTAATTAGTGCATTCAAGTGATTGTTGAATTAATTTCAAATAAATTATTTTCTTAATACATCACTTGCTGACTAAGTGCTGCCAGTAAATACTATATTAAAAGAGACTAGATCAATATTGCTGATTTTAATATTCTCTTAAAATATTCAAACTTGGTTGAATGTTCTAATTGATTAATTAATTATTCATTTACTTCTTCAGTAATTTGTTTCCAACAATATTCAGCAAACATTCTTATTTCATCCTCCCATCTGTCATTAGGTCTTCTTCCTGGTCAATTTCTGTCTCATAGAACCCAGTTGAGTATTTCTATAGTCCATCTATTATCTAGGACCCACTGTTCAAAAACTTTGCTTTTGATACATAAAGCCTAGCACACACAAGATAATTTTACTTTGAAGCATCGAGGAATTGTACTCCGAAGGTAAATACTCTTGTAAGTGTCGAAATACTTTAGAGAAAACAAGACTTCAAAGTGAACTCCTTCATAACTTTCAAAAGTAGACATCTGGTCTACTTTTTGAACTCTTTCTCTTTGAAGTGTAAAATTGCAGCCAATCACCAGCGATGAGAACATATGACTTGACTTTACTTACAAAAAATAAAAATGGCAGCCACTAAGCAAGTCAACAAAAACTG